>NW_026844056.1:5180292-5379799 GCF_029531705.1 Pantherophis guttatus | reverse complement strand
GGAAGGAAGGAAGGAAGGAAGGAAGGAAGGAAGGAAGGAAGGAAGGACAGAGGGAGGGAGGCAGGGAAGGAAGGAAGGAAGGAAGGGTTTTCCCTGCAAAATGCCACCCTACTAATCCCCCCCTCCCCCCAGGGTTCACCAATAGAGGACTGTCAATATGGAATTTGTAGTTCTGAATAATTTGAAGGCATCCTTTTAGGAAAGAGTAGTCTATGCATGTCCTTTCCTCCTTCTCCTATGAAATTTACTCTGATGAAAACTAATAGTTTGACCTATTAGTTGCTCTGGGTTCCAAAGAAGTCTGAGGAAGGGAGGGAGGGACGGAGAAAGGAAGAAAGGAAGAAAGGAAGAAAGGAGGGAAGGAAGGAAGGAAGGAAGGAAGGAAGGAAGGAGTGAGGGAGGAAGGGAGGAGGGAGGGAGGGAGGGAGGGAGGGAGGGAGGGTTATGTGAGACAAATCTTTTCTGCCTTGGTTGGAGAATTGCTTTGGGGAAGAAGAGCTGGAGGCAAATAAAAGCTTGGTTGTGAATTTATTTATTTATTTATTTTTAAAATTATTTGCCACCCATTTCGTCGTAGGGCAACGCTAGGCAGCTGGCGAATGGTGAGGCATATGGGCCTGGGTCACTCCTGGTAACTTTCCCCTCCCCCAAAGACTTTTTTGTGAGAATAAACTACAAAAGGCATGAATTGAGGATCAAAGAATTTCTTTCAATATGATTCCTCAGCCTTCGCTTCTGCTTGCATTCAGTCTCTTTGCAGTTCCTCTGGGAAGGAAAAAAATCTCAGAGAGGTAAAATCTCTTTTGGCTGATTCCCAGAAACTGAATGGCAATATCAGTTAAGAGCTGCATCAAAAATATGCACATATATCCAGTCTCTGCGAAGGCAACAGATTCACTCTTCGTTCCCTGCAAAGGGCAACGAAATGGAGAAACTGTTCAGAGCATTGACACAGTCTATATCTAAGAGAATTTTGACTTTTTGTTTCTTTACCTTGGCTTCTTTTTCCCCCTAGCTACTTCAGTGTGCAATTCACCCATCCGTTATTTTGCTCTGAATTCCCTGGCATTGTTCCTTAATTTATGGTGGCCACCAAAAGAGAGCTCCTAATAGAAATAGCAAATAGCACTTATATCCCACTTCACAGAGCTTTACAGCCTTCTCTAAGTGGTTTACAGAGCCAGCCTCTTTTCCCCCAATAATCTGGATCCTCATTTTACCGACCTCGGAAGGATGGAAGGCTGAGTCAACCTTGAGCCAGTCAGGATCAAAGTTAATCATACTTGTCCGCTTGAGTGATCCAGTAGCCCTGCAGTGTCCTCTGATTTCTGGAGCTTAACAGAGACTGTTATCAATAAATAAATAAATACAGAATAAGTAAGTTGGAAGGGACCTTGGAGGTCTTCTAGTCCAACCTCCTGCTCAAACAGGAGACCCTATCTTTTCTTTTCTTTTTTTTTTAATTTGATTTATATGCCGCCCTTCTCCGAAGACTCAGGGTGGCTTACAATGTGCTCAGCAATAGCCTTCATCCTTTTGTATATTTATACAAAGTCAGCTTATTGCCCCCACAAACTGGGTCCTCATTTCACCTACCTTAGAAAGGATGGAAGGCTGAGTCAACCTTGAGCCTTGGCGAGATTCGAACCCTGCAGTAATTGCAGGCAGCTGGTCTTAATAAGCTTAATAACAGGGTGCCTTAAACCCCTGTACTACCAAGGCTCTTCTTCTATATACACCGAGAGCGTATGCACCAAGACAAATTCCTTGTGTGTCCAATCACACTTGGCCAATAAAGAATTCTATTCTATTCTATACCATTTTGGAGAAATGGCTGTCCAGTCTCTTCTTGACAATATTGATATTGTTTCCTGATTGCTTATTTGTACCCTAGGACTATCATTAAGTGTTGTACCTTATGATTCTTGACGAACGTATCTTTTCTTTTATGTACACTGAGAGCGTATGCACCAAAGACAAATTCCTTGTGTGTCCAATCACACTTGGCCAATAAAAAATTCTATTCTGTTCTATTCTATTGAAAACCTCCAGTGATAGAGCCACTCCACCACTTCTGGAGGCAAGCTGTTCCACTGATTAATTCAGGGATCAAATTTTGACACGGATGTAGCCAGAACAAATTCTGCATCCAGCAAATGTGCCAGAATCATAAACTACAGTTCAATGGAGGCAGTAAACTCTCCTTGGTCTTAATTCCAATACGAAGGGTCGACCAATGTTCCTTCATCTAATAAATAACTATTTAAATCTGGGGTTGCCAACCTTGGCAACTTTAAGGTTGGTGGACTTCAAAGAGCCTTGATAGTACAGTGGTTTAATGCACCCTGTTATTAACACAGCTGCCTGCAATTTCTGCTGGTTCGAATCTCTCCAAGGCTCAAGGTTGACTCAGCCTTCCATCCTTTCTAAGGTAGGTGAAATGAGGACCCAGTTTGTGGGGGCAATAAGCTGACTTTGTATAAAATATACAAAAGAATGAAGGCTATTGCTTAATGCACTGTAAGCCGCCCTGAGTCTCCGGAGAAGGGCGGCATATAAATCAAATTAAAAAAACAACAACACCTCCCAGAATTCCCCAGCCAGCTGTGCTGGCTGGGGAATACTGGAAGTTTAAGTCCTCCAGGCTTAAAGTTGCCAAGGTTGGAGACCCCTGAATCCATTACTTTAGCATGAAAACATCATCAGGCAGTTATCTGACAATAAAATAAGGAATTGCATTCCCTTTGAATCTCAAGTGCTCGGTTTTTCTAATGCACAAATCTTCATTCACCTCAAGTTCAGAAACATTGATCATCCTGTATCTGCCAAAGAAAATGGCTTTTCCTTTAATTGCTATATAAACTCCCTCCTTCTTTCTTCTGCATTCCTCTTTTCCCCTTTCCCTTCATTTCCTGGGGTGCGGTTGTATAATATTTTGACCAACGTTTTCCCATTCGTAAATACAGAAAATTCTCCCTTCTCTTTCTTGTGACCTTCGCATTTCATCTCAGCATGGATAATTCCTGCTAAGCTGCTTTAAAAAAAATAAAAATCTTACAACTCATTAGCCTGGGAAATGAGCTTGCTGGGAAATATCAAAAGATATTTGCAGATATTCCTCTAAATTCAATTTCTCTCGAGACTGCAGACTCAGCTTTAAAAGTTGGGCCTTCAAGGGACACATTTTTTGGAAAAGACAAAGAAAAGAAAGCAGGGAAAAAAAGGATGAAATTGGGATAGTTTCATCTCTTTGCTGTCCTTTTAAAGCATGATTATATCCCAACACCAGTGGTGAAATCCAATTTTTTTTACTACCGGTTCTGTGGGCGTAGCTTGGTGTGGCTTGGTGGGTGTGGCAGGGGAAGGATACTTCAAAGTCCCCATTCCCTCCCCACTCCAGGGGAAGGATACTTCAAAATCCCCATTTCCCTCCCCATTCCTGGGGGAAGGATACTGCAAAAATCTCCATTCCCACCCCACTCCAGGGGAAGGATACTTCAAAATCCCCTTTCCCTCCCCACTCCAGGGGAAGGATACTTCAAAATCCCCATTCCCTCCCCATTCCTGGGGGAAGGATACTGCAAAATCTCCATTCCCACCCCACTCCAGGGGAAGGATACTGCAAAATCCCTATTCCCTCCCCATTCCTGGGGGAAGGATATTGCAAAATCTCCATTCCCACCCTACTCTGGGGCCAGCCAGAGGAGGTATTTGCCGGTTCTCCAAACTACTCAAAATTTCCGCTACCGGTTCTCCAGAACCTGTCAGAACCTGCTGGATTTCACCCCTGCCCAACACATCCCCCTTCATCTGAAAAAAAATGCCCCCATCTTAATTTCCAGATTAATAGGCATCTCCACCCTTCTCTCTTTACTTCATGGTATCTCTTTCTCTCTCTCTCTACTTTTCCTGAAATCCTTCTCCAAATTGTAAATTGAAGCTATCCACATAACTTCTGCAGCAAATGTCAAAAGATGCTTAGCCTCGTGGATCACTGATAGACAGGAGGAAGTTTGCATTCCAGTAGAACAATCTCCTCCCTGCCCCACCGATGGAAAAATATCAGCAGCAAAAATCCGAAACAGAATTAATCAACCGAGCAAGGGGTTTCTTCTACCCACCCTCTCTGGTTTTGTAGATTACATTGAACTTCTGATTTCAACGTGGAGAATCTGAATCTGTAGTCTTCTGCTTAACTTCAATTATTACATGGATGCCCTGAACAAAACATGGCTAGGAAGGTGTAGGGCAGTGATGGCTAACTTTTTTGCCGTTGCGTGCCAAAAGTGGGGGGAGCGCAGGGGGGTCACGCACGCACATGCCCACACCTATAATTCAATGCACCCTGCCCCCCACGCGTGTCCTCCCCATGCTCCTACGCTTTTGGCACGCAATGGCATGGTGGGCCCAGTAGGCCCGTTTTTCGCCCTCCCCAGGCTCCAGAGGCTTTTCTGGAGCCTGGGGAGGGCAAAAATGGCCTTCTCCACACCCCAGAGGCCCTCCGGAGGTCAGAAACAGCCCGTTTCCCGACTTCCAGTGGGCCTAGAAGGCCTGAAAATTAGGTGGCTGGCGCGCACATGCACACTAGAGCTGAGCTAGGGCACCGCTCACGTGCCCATAGATATGGCTCCGTGTGCCACCTGTGGCATGCGTGCCATAGGTTCGCCATCATGGGTCTAGGGGAAGGTGTGGCAGAACCTGAGGACGGAGTCAAAAGAGGAATCAGCCTAGAGTCACTACATGGCCACAAATGGACAAAGCCAACCTCTTTTCAATTCTGTTGACCCTTATCTAGTGCCAAAATAGTGCTAACCGTTAGTTGAGTAGATTTCTCTGCATAGGCATGAATAGTAATACATCAGTTTAATTGGAACTTCACATGTGGACCTGATCGTCTGCATCCAAGACTATTTTGAGCCTTGGAGTTAGGTCCTGTCCCCACTGTGGCATCTCCAGGGTCTTCCAGGTTTCCCTGGAGATGCCACAGTGGGGACAGGACATAACTCCTCTTCGAGCTTACTTTGGTCCTTAAATAGATGTATTGGGCTTCCTTAGATTTCCATTCACTGGAATCACGTTTCTTTGTGGTTAACTTGTCTCCCTTAATCACATCTAAGAGACGTGGGTTTTCCATTTTTAAAATTCCAGCAGAAAAGCAGGTAGAACTTTTCCTGGGTTGCAGTTAGTTTCTAGCCACCTTTGGCTGATCTCAAAAAAAAAAAAATCTAAGCAGGACCAAACCTGGTTAATATTTGAGAGGGAGAACAGCTGGATACTCCAGGGCCACGTGCTGATGATGGGGAAGTTTTAAAACAAAATTAGTTTTAAACTGTCCTTGGGTCTTAAACTGCTTACCATTAATATATTCCAAAGGTCTCTCATGATACAACAGTTTGGTATTTTGCTGTCAGCCATTTATTGGAGGCAGACAATTCTTTAGGCAAACAAAGGCAGTCTGGGAATATCAAATTATTGGCCCACGTCTGTGTCTGCTATTGTATGCATAAGTATCTGCTTATAGAAAATTCCTATCACCTATAGTAAATTTCTATTCTTTATATAACCAGATTAAATGTACATGAAGTCCCGCTTGGCACTCCAACCCCAAAACAACACAAAGTGTCACTGAGGTTTGCAGATGGAGCTTTTGCATGGAGTTGGTCCTATTAGGATGTCATGAGGTTCTTATATCTTTTTTCCTTGAATTTTATTTTGACGTTTTTGAGGAATCTGTGCCATCATAAAGGATAAAGTCAACCGCTTCCATGTTGTTGGACAGGACCTGAGCCAACCCCAAGAGACTTTGCTGTTATCTTACAGCTCATCTTAGTCCTATATAACAAGTGTCTTCTCTCACATAGCTACGTGATTCAGGAGAGCCAAGGCATTGTGAATGGATTCAGCCATCCTAACTCCCGTGACCAACATTCTTCTCTCCAGCTCCACCACTTATTTTGAAACCACACCCAACTCCTGCATTTAAGATGATGCATCTTCTTGGAACATCAGGCATCCTTCCAGCAATTGTGTTAGTGTGCTAGGCCTTGATATGCTTAATCATGGTGGGTTGAATAAACCACAATGACTGTATCTGCAGTCTGGCGAAAAAAAATTGCATTTGTGAGAGGGATCTTGGAGTCCTAGTGGACAACCATTTAAATAGGAGCCAGCCATGTGCAGCAGCTGCCAAAAAAGCCAACACAGTTCTAGGCTGCATCAACAGAGGGATAGAATCAAGATCACGTGAAGTGTTAATACCACTTTATAATGCCTTGGTAAGTCCAAGCTTGGAGTATTGCGTCCAGTTTTGGTCGCCATGATGTAAAGAAGATATTGAGACTCTAGAAAGAGTGAAGAGAAGAGCAACCAAGATGATTAGGGAACTAGAGGCTAAAACATATGAAGAATGGTTTCAGGAACTAGGTATGTCTAATTTAATGGAAAGAAGGACTAGGGGAGAGATGGTAGTAGTGTTCCAATATCTCAGGGGCTGCCACAAAAAAGAGGGAGTCAAGTTATTCTCCAAAGCACCTGAGGGTAGGACAAGAAGCAATGGGTGGAAACTAATCAAGGAGAGAAGCAATTTAGA
Source organism: Pantherophis guttatus (assembly GCF_029531705.1). The sequence continues at coordinate 5,373,210 of NW_026844056.1, read as the reverse complement.
ACTAAGGAGAAATTTCCTGACAGTCAGAACAATTAATCAGTGGAACAATTTCCCTCCAGAAGTTGCGAATGCTCCAACACTGGAAGTTTTTAAGAAGAGGTTGGATAACCATTTGTCTGAAGTGGTGTAGGGTTTCCTGCCTAAGCAGGGGGTTGGACTAGAAGACCTCCAAGGTCCCTTCCAACTCTGTTATAACAAGAATGGCTTAGTGTATTGGCTGGATCCAGAAACTGTGTACCATTCCGTGAATATATGTAGGTCTGGCTAGCGTGTACATCCTGAGCAGTTTCACCAAAGGAGAGCAACACTGTATCTATTTCTTCTTCTCTGGATCTCCTGTGTTCCTCATGCTCTGTTGGGTGAGTACAGAGGTTGGAAGATACTTCTGACAAGGTCAAGAGATAAGAGGAGACACATTTGCCTCTCTCCTCATGTGGTAGGAAATGTCACGAAGGTCCATCTGGTGAGATGTTCACCTTACACAGTGTTTCTCAACCTTGGTAGCTTGAAGATGGGGGATTCTGGGATTTGAAGTCCACCCATCTTCAAGCTTCCAAGGTTGAGAAACACTGACCATACAGAATCCTCCTTGATCCAAGATGCAACCCGAGAACTGACAGTAGAACATCTTCCCTGAGCTTTAGATGAACCCCAACCTCATTGACCATCCAGAAGGCCTTAAAAACCTGGTTCTTTCCTGAGGCTTTAGGGAAGAGGAATCCAGTTTGCGTCTTTCTTTTCTCTGGATTGAAGATTGTTATTTATTTCGACTTTTCTAAATTTTACATGCATGTTTTTGTGCTTTTGTTGGGCTAGCTATCCAGAGTTGTTTGAGTAGAAGAAGCAGATACGTATATTTGCATAATACTCTGCTTCCCCTAAAATAAGACATCCCCTCATAATGACCAATAGGGCTTCTGAGTGCATGTGCTAAAATAAGCCCCCCCCCAAAAAATAAGTCCGCCTCAAAAAATAAGCTCTCCCCGAAAATATTTAAATGCATATGCAGCCAGTCCCCGCCATTTCCTCTGGTTAGGGTTAGGGAGACAGAGCTGGAAATCAGGTAAGATGGCAAGAGGATCCCCATCTTGCTCCACGCACCCCAAAATAATAAGACCTCCCTGAAAATAAGGCCAAACACTTACTTTGGGGTTCAAAAAAATATAAGACAGGGTCTTATTTTTGGGAAAACATGGAAAATACATAAGTCGATGCCTAAATGTAATTAGACAGTTCTATCTAACCATATTACAGTACTTGCTGACAGCACAAATCCATTTCGGTTTTTTTTTTTTTAAATTTTTATCTGGGTTGAAATCAGGACTCTCTCTCTATATATATTTTTAAATTAAATAAATGCTCCTTTGCTGTTACTGTGGAATAAAGTTTCAGAGCCTAATAAATTTGTACAGAAACTCTTAGCAAAGGATAAATAGAGTGTGTGCAGCCTGATTAACATTAGTTCTGAGTTCTTTTTCCAGACTGAGAATTTAGCAGGCGAGTCCTTGGCCTGGCACCACTTCTCAAATTTGGCACTGTGTTTTGCAGTTCATTAGCAAGAAAGATCTCCCTGCCTTTATGAGATGTTCTTCCCTATGTTCTCCTGCCTCTCCGGCCTCCCTCCCTTCTCCACCCCATGAATCCTGTTGACTATAAACAAGCCCCAATAATGTTGAGTCATTGCAATGAGAGAGAACAGTGGCAGGATCAAACAAATTGTGCTGGCCAAGGACTCCAGCTTTTGTCTGCTTCTATTAGAACAAAAAGAATCGCCAACCAGAGACAGAGTCAAGAGACAGGAATTTAGAATAAGGAACCAGGAACTTCTGGCCACCTTTTCAGGCCTGAGAATCTGCAGAATAAAAAGAGAATTTGTGCCAACGCCATGCCAGTCAGCCCACGGGAATTAACAGCCCCCTTTCTGCTTGCTTTTAAAGATAATCTGGATGATGTTGTTTGAGCCAAAAACTTAGGTCAAGGATGGTTGGAGCCCCTCCTGATCTAAACTAAGCCAGATTTTTTTAATATAGTTTTTATTTTGCATGAACGGCAAGAATTTGACTGCAGTGCAGCTGAGGTTTGCAAGGGCACTCTTTTGACGTTTTCCTTTCTCTTCCTTCGTCATCTCTGTGGCGTCTTTCCCAAACAAAACAAAACAAAAAACAAAACGAAAGGTGTGCCATCTTCACAATCCTGCGAACCGATGCAGAGATGCTTAGAAGCAGAGTAACGGGCTCCACTAAAAGCTCTACAGCTTTAGACAAATCCGTAGAATGGCCCTGACTATTTCACACACGCATGCACAAGGAGGAGAAAGAGGACAGGCTGACTCGGCGTGTAACAGCTTTACAGAGATGAATTAGGAAAATAGGGCCACAGTAGGGGAACACGGTGGCTTAGTGGCTAAGACGCTGAGCTTGTTGATTGAAAGATTGGCAGTTCAGCGGTTCGAATCCCTAGGGCTGCGTAACGGGGTGCATTCCCGTTACTTGTCCCAGCTTCTGCCAACCTAGTAGTTTGAAAGCAGATAAAAAATGCAAGTAGAAAAATAGGGACCACCTTTGGTGGGAAGGTAACAGCGTTCCATGCACCTTTGGCGTTGAGTCATGCTGGCCACATGACCACAGAGACGTCTTTGGACAGCGCTGGCTCTTCGGCTTTGAAACGGAGATGAGCACCGCCCCCTAGAGTTGGGAACGACTAGCACATATGTGCGAGGGGAACTTTTACCTTTACCTTTTTAGAGGAAGATGGAGATGTGTTTCTGTCTGCTGGCCAGAGGCTATTGGCCCAAGATCCTTGCTCTTCCCATCTTAGAGTTATTTACTTTAAATCAAATTTGGGGGAATAACCCTTTTGAGTAGAAAAATGCTGTCCGCCAACACAGCTTCAAGTCGAGAACTGATGTGTAACGTTGGCCCATCTACCTACTAGCTTTTTCCCCTTCCCCCGCAAGAATTTTTTTAAAAAATAGCTGCACCTGAAATCTGTTTTGTTTGCGGGCTTTGTATTTGAATGGATGCTCAACCGGCCACTTGTCTGAAATGCTACATTCATCTTGAAAGAAGAAGGAAACTCGAAACCTTTTATCCGGTGACTCACTCTCTGCTGAGCTGCCCTAAGCACTGCAAATCTTAATGGATGGTTTTTGAAAGCAAAACTAATCAATTATTCTCTTTGTGTTTCTCTCTTCTCCCTCTCTCCCTCCCTTTCTCCGTCCCTCTTCTGTCCTTTGTCCTCTCCCTCTCTTCTTTCTCCTCTCTCTTTCCCTCTCCCTCCCTCTTTCCTTCCTTCCTTCCTTCCCTCCCTCCCTCCCCCTTTCTCTCTTCTCTTTACAGGCACAAAAACCAAAGAAGGAGTGGTGCAAAGTGTCACTTCTGGTAAGAGCTACACAAAAAGTTGGCCTGGTGGAATTGCTTCTGGATTTTCTGTTTTGAATTATTTATTTATTATTTAAACTTGTATGCCGCCCTATCTCCGAAAGGACTCAGGGCGGCTCACAACAATAAAAATTAATGACATCCTTTGATGTCTATACCCAGGCATGGCATAAATACATGGGACTTTACTTATTTTCCAAAAATTGATCCATCTATGAATATGATTTATTTTTATTTTTTATTTTATTTTTGGATTTATATACCGCCCTACTCCCGAAGGACTCAGGGCGGTGAACAGCCAAAAAGATAAAACACTCAAACTACAAAATTTAGAAGACAATATAAAAACCCATTAAATAATTTGACCCAAAACAAATTAAAACACCCCTAATGTTTTAAAACAAATTTACAATTTACAATTAAAAGGGAAGTTAGGCCAGGCCAGCCTGTTGAAATAAAAAGGTCTTGAGGGCACAGCGGAAGGTGCATAAATCTGGGATCCTCCGTATCTCCAGGGGGAGCTCATTCCAGATGGCAGGTGCCCCCACAGAGAAGGCTCTCCCCCTGGGGGCCGCCAGTCGACACCGTTTGGCCGATGAATGTTCATATAGTGTGGCTTCAACATTGGAAAAATAGAGATAAGGGCCCAATATCACCAGGTCTGCTAGTGTTGATGGTATTAGCATAATTTTTGTTTGCTTTGGATGAATCGGTTATCAATATAGATTATCAAAGGACAGTTGTAATGAAATATGGCCATTGTTCCATGAAATGCTTTTTATACAACTTGTATATTTGCAAAAAAATATCCCATATATAGTTTCTGTTTTCTTCTTCTTCTTCTTCTTCTTCTTCTTCTTCTTCTTCTTCTTCTTTCTTCTTCTTCTTCTTCTTCTTCTTCTTCTTCTTCTTCTCTTCTTCTTCTTCTTCTTCCTCTTCCTCTTCCTCTTCTCTTCTTCTTCTTCTTCTTCCTCTTCCTCTTCCTCTTCTTCTCCTCCTCCTCTTTCTTTCTTTCCTTCCTTCTTTCTTTCTTCCTTCCTTCCTTCCTGTACAAGCTTCTTCTTTCTCTTTGCTGCAGTCAATCAATAAAAGCAAAAAGCAAACAAAAAATATGCTACAATGTGATTTATTTTTAGTTTACAGAGAAAATAAGATTATAGCCCCAGTGGATTTGCACATCAAGAGAAACCAGACGTAAGCCAATTATTTTGTGGGTGAATCTTGAATGTGAGCTAGCATTTATTTACCTGCCATTTTCTGGCTTAAGAACCCTTGGAAAAGAAACCGTTTCAGTAATTCAAGACCCATATTTTTGCTTGTGGACAAAAGTTACACTTTCACTTGTGCAAAACCACAAAAACAGTTTGCCATGTGTTTGAAAAATAATTCCCAGCATGTGGAGAAATGATTGATCGAGAGAACAAGGAAGTCTTGATTCATCTCTTTGGACATCAGAAAAGAGAAAGCATCTTGGCAGCTCTCAAGAAAGTTACCTGAAGGCAGAGAGAGGAAATAATCCATTATTAGAGTCTCTCTAGCTAGCAGGTTAAAAAGGATGCAGTGGCTCAGTGGCTAAGACACTGAGCTTGTCGATCGAAAGGTCAGCAGTTCAGCTGTTCGAATCCCTAGTGCCGCATAATGGGGTGAGCTCCCGTTACTTGTCCCAGCTTCTGCCAACCTAGCAGTTCGAAAGCATGTAAAAAATGCAAGTAAAAAAAGTAAAAGGACCATCTTTGGTGGGAAGGTAACAGCGTTCCATGTGCCTTTGGCATTGAGTTATGCCGGCACATGACCATGGAGACGTCTTCAGACAGCACTGGCTCTTCAGCTTTGAAACGGAGATGAGCACCACCCCCTAGAGTTGGGAACAACTAGCACATATGTGCGAGGGGAACCTTTACCTTTACCTAGGTAGCAGGTCAACTCAAGAACTTCTGAGGGAAAGACCAGAGGGTATTTCCCAATCCACTTGTACATCTTCTTTTGTCCTTCATCTTCAGGGCTTTGCTATTCTATATTCTGAAAATGGGGGCAGACTTGACATATTCTTGGGGTGGGCGTAAACCCCCTTCAAAATTCCAGAAAGCACACAGTGAGGGCTAAACAATCTGCCTCCATACAATTTTGGGCTTGCGGAGATCACAAAAGGAACGCTGGTTTCAAGACTCCAAGACCTGGTTTTAAAAATCCAGGGAAGACACCTGATCCTTTCAAAACTGACCTCCATTGAAGGATCCCAGATAATCTTAGTAGCTTCCAAAACCACATCTGAAGAAGTGGGACTTCCACCTTATCGTGAGTCATCCTCTCAGCTTCTTTGTGCTTCAACTACAGTTGCTGAGAAGACCAAAGAACAGGCCAATCTCGTGGGAGACAGCGTGGTGTCCAGCGTGAACACAGTGGCAAAGCAAACAGTGGAAGGAGCAGAGACGGTTGTAACCACCAGTGGTCTGGTCAAGAAGGTAGGTGTGATTTTTTTTCCACCAATGAGACTGTTTTGTGTTCCTAACACTTTGTCTGTGAGACAAGTCCAGTGCAGGAGGTGCTGGTATTTGCTGGGGGGGGAACCATTCAGCGGATTTTAACCTTCCGCCATAACCTCTTAATCAGATTATTTTTTCTTGGCTTTTAGACCAGGGAAAGGGAAAGGATGCCAGGTCAGGAAACTGTCAAGCACGGGTGGAAGCTAAACAGTTATTTCCCCTCACTGACCCATTCCTCCCATGAAAAAGTTTGTAAATTTTGCACGTGACTTATTTCACCCAATCAAAGGAATCCCAAGAAGGTAGAAATCTTAAGTCGGTAGATTTCAAGAAGTGGAACCTCTTCCCATTTCCTGTCCAATCTTCTTAGCACAAATACAATCTTGCTGGAAGGTGTGGCTGGCGTATCTCCCTGATTATGCAGTTAGGAATATTTTAAAGCCGTGATGGCGAACCTATGGGACGCGTGCCAGAGATGGCATGCAGAGCTCTCTTTGTGGACACGTGTGCCATCGCCAGCTGCTCTTCTGGTTTCTGGCAAGCACATGCGCGCACCAGCCGGCTGGTCTTCATGGGCGCCGGAGCACCAGAAAACAGCCTGAAAACAGCCTGAAAACAGCCTGAAAATGCCTAAAAAACTCCCAGACCATTTTCGGGCCATTTTCCAGGCTGTTTTGGGGCCTTTTTCAGGCTGTTTTCAGGGTGTTTTCAGGCCATTATTTTGGCCATTTTCAGGCCTTTTTTTTTTTTTTTGAGACTTTTTATGGGCTGTTTTTGAGCCATTTTCAGGCCATTTTCTGGGCTGTTTCCAGGCCATTTTTGGGCCATTTTCCAGGCCTTTTGGGGCCATTTTGGGGGCATTTTTAGGCTGCTTTTCAGGCCATTTTCAGACTATTTTTGGGCCATTTTCAGGCTGTTTTGGGCCTTTTCATAGGCCGTTTTTGAGCCATTTTCAGGCCATTTCTGGGCTGTTTTCAGGCAGTTTTTTGAGCCATTTTCTGGGGCATTTTCAGACCAATTTCAGGCTGCTTTTGGGGCCATTTTCAGGCCAGTTTTGAGCCATTTTCTGGACCGTTAACAGGCAGCTTTTTGGGCCATTTTCTGGGCCATTTTCAGGCCGGTTTCTGGGCCATTTTCAGGCCGGTTTTGAGCTAACTGAATCTCTATATTCTGTTGTTCCTCATTTTCAAGGTACATTTTCTGGGCCATTTTCTGGGCTGTTTGCAGGCCGTTTGCAGACCAGTTTTCAGGCCATTTTCTGGGCAGTTTTGGGGGCATTTTTGGGGCCAAAAATGGCTTGAAAACCAGCCCAAAAACCAGCCTGAAAACGGCCTGAAAAATTCCCCAAAACAGGCATGCGCCTGCTGACCAGCTGGTCTTCATGTTTCCAGTGCTGCAGCATGCACCCATTCACATGCATGCATGCACGTATGTTTTGGTTTGGGCACTTGGTGCCGAAAATGTTCCCCATCACTGTTTTAAAGAACCATTAAGGTTGGTGTTATTAGACAATACATTTGCAGCTTACTCTCTGCTGGGAGGGCAAAAAACGGGCCTACCGGAGGTTACAGAAGTCTGGAAACGGGCCTGTTTCTGGCCTCCGGAGGGCCTCTGGACCCTGTGGGAAGCTGTTTTTGCCCTCCTGGAGGCTTGAAGAAAGCCTCCAGAGCCTGGGAAGGACAAAAAACGCCCCCCACTGCCCTGGTGCAGGCGGTTGACTAGGCAACGCCCATCATGGCCACGCCCACCCAGCAACAGGGCAGCGAACCTGTTGTTAAAGGATCTGAAGCCAGGGAATCACTGAACATAGGATAGAATTGACACCAGAACTATGTTTTTTAGGCATACTAGACCCAAAAACAGACAAAAACTATCAATATATAACATTACATATAATAACTGCTGCTAGGATCGTTTTCGCACAAGACTGGAAACAAAAAACTACCCCCTCAGATGAAATGGTAATTAGGAAGATACTTGAAAGTGCTGAAATGGACAGGATGACTATGGAGTTAAAAGAAAGAGAAGCGTCGGACTATTATAAAATCTGGAGTAGACTGTACAAGTGGCTAGAGAATAGAAGTCCAAATAAGAAATAAATGTTCAACACTTTAGAAGTTTTCTTTTTGGCAACGTTTCGACAAGCTCTCTAACCTGTCATCATCGGGCCCCTACTTTCAGTTTAGAAACTGTGGGTGTGCTGCGAGATCGGAGTTGTCGCTTTTCTATGTTCGCTGCTGCTGACGTATGCTGGTTGGCCTGCAACTCTGTGTCCTGATTGGAGGGCAGCAGTTTTTTCTCCTGCTTCATTATCCTAGCTGCAGCCTGACTGCGTGTTAAAGGCCCAGCTTTCTCTGGTTCCCTATTACTAACTGTCAATTGCAAAGAAGGAAAGATTCTGGTAGGCATCACAACCCCGCTGATTGCCTGTTGAGATCTCAGCCTATCTTCTGGCTCGGTTCTCTCTCTCTCTCTATTGCTAGCTATCATCTGCGAAGAGGGAAGGACTCTGGCAGGTATTACAACAACACTGGTTGCCTGTTGGGATCTCTGCCTATCCTCTGATGTTAAAACTCGAGTTTCTCTCAGTGCAGGTCTCCAAATACTTGATAACCTAGAAGCGTCATCTCGTCTATTCATATTCTGCGGCCTCTTTTCAATTTCGATAGCCTCCCTAATTATTCTCTTATTAAGATGTTCCTCTTTCACCACTGTTCTAATATTGTTGAAGTCGATATTATGTCCCGTGGCCTTCATGTGTTGTACCAAGGAAGAAGTTCGCTCTTCTTTTTTCACTACGTTTTTGTGTTCTTCTAAATATTATTCTAAAAATATGAGTTCCAGGTATATTAGTAAAGAAAGAAGCAGACATCCTGCGAGCTCTGGAACTTAAAATTTTAAAATAATTAGTAAAATAAAATTTTAATTATTTTAAAATTTTAAGTTCCGGAGCTCGCAGGATGTTTGCTCCTTTCTTTACATATACATATACATATACATATACATATACATATACATATACATATACATATACATATATACATATACATATACATATACATATACATATACATATACATATACATATACATCAGGGGTGAAATGCTCCCGGTTCGGACTGGCTCGGGCGAGTAGGTAGCGATGATGGCCGGTGGTTCGGAGAACTGGTAGCAATGGCAACCTGAGGTTCCGCCTACCCGCCCAGTCGTCGTTACTTCCTGCTTTTACTTCCAGAGAACTGGTAGTAAAAAAATGCTTAAAAAGTTTTTAAAAAAAAGTTCCGACGATCAGCTGAGCGATGCGTGACCGTGGGAACTTTTTTTTTTTTTTTTTACTTTTTAAGCATTTTTTTCTACCGGTTCTGGAGAAACAAAGCACTCGGCTGCTCCCCCTTTTCACTCACCCCGAGCTTCCTGCTGTGGATTTTCATGCCTTGCTTCACACGCCCCGGGATTGTCGCCCTCATCTTCTTCCTCCTCCTCCTCCTCTTCTCCTAGTGGAAAAACTCCAGGAGCGTAAAAAGAAGCGCTTGCTTGCTCCTGACGTTTTTCCATTTGTAACGAAGCTTTCGTGAAGGCAAGTCTGGCTTCCTGTGCTGCTCGCTAAAAACCTCACCATTACTGCTATGCACACAGCTTGTGTGTGTGTGTGTGTGTGTCTTTTTTTTTTTAATTTGATTTATATGCCGCCCTTCTCCGGAGACTCAGGGCGGCTTACAATGCGTTAAGCAATAGCCTTCATATTTTTTATATATTTATACAAAGTCAGCTTATTGCCCCCACAAACTGGGTCCTCAATTTACCTACCTTAGAAAGGATGGAAGGCTGAGTCAACCTTGAGCCTGGGGAGATTCGAACTTACTAATTGCAGACAGCTGGAGTTAAATTACAATGCATTAGTCTGCTGAGCTATCCAGGCTCCTTTTTGCTCCTGGTCTTTCGCAGCAGCCTGTGCCTGCCGTCCCATCCCCAGCCGGATGAACCAGAGTTGGGGAATCCACCCCTTCAATCCACCCCCACCTTCATTCCTCTTTTCTTTGGAGGCCAACCTGAAGGAGCCTCAAGTCATTCAAAAGGTCTTTTAAAGTGTGTGTGTGTGTGTGTGTGTGTGTGTGTGTGTGTACTGCACTGAATGTCGAAGGGAGGGGGAGGGAAATGACCCCTCCAATCCACCCCCGCCTTCATTCAAAGGTCTTTTAAAGCCTCTGTGTGTGTGTGTGTGTTTGCTCCTGGTCTTCGCAACAGCCCATGCCCAACATCCACACACACACACACACACACACAGCGGTATTGGTGAGATTTTTAGCGCAGGAAGCCAGACTTGCCTTCACAAGGTACGAAAGCTTCCTTACAAACGGAAAAACGGCAGGAGCAAGCAAGCGCTTCTTTTTGTGCTCCTGGCATTTTTCCACTTGGAGAGGAGGAGAAGAAGAAGACGAGGGTGACAATCCCAGGCGTGTGAAGAAAGGTGTGAAAATCCGCAACTCATCTCCCTGACTGGGTGGCCGAGGTAGAAAGGCTTGCAATCTTTGGGGCTAGGAGACGTTGGATCTGGCTTGGCGAGGGGGGTCAGGCTGGTCAAGTGCTGATCATCGGAAACTTTATTTTAACTTTTTAAAACAATTTTTACTAGTTAAAAATGCTTTAAAAAGTTTTAAAAATTGCCCACGCCCATCCAGTCACATGACCACCACCAGGCCATGCCCCCAAGCCATACCCACAGAACCGGTGGCAAAAAAAATTAGATTTCACCCCTGATATACATATACATATACATATACATATATATATACATATACATATACGTATACGTATACGTATACGTATACGTATACGTATACGTATACATATACGGAGCCTGAGTGGCGTAGGAGGCTAATGCCTCCTACTAAGGCAGCATTTAACATCCAGCTGCCTGCAATTACTGTGAGTTCAATTCTCACCAGGCTCAAGGTCGATTCAGCCTTCCATCCTTTCTAAGGCGGGTAAAATGAGGACCCAATTTGTGGGGGCAATAAGCTGACTTTGTATAAATATACAAAAAGTATGAAGGCTATTGCTTAACGCATTGTAAGCCGCCCTGAGTCTCCAGAGAAGGTCGGCATATAAAAATAAATAAATAAATAAATAAATAAATAAATAAATAAATAAATAAATAAATATAAAAAATATACATATACATATACATATACATATAATCAGAAGACATTATATATTATTACAATATAATTATTATACTATTGCTAGAGTTGTATTTTATGAGAAGGCAAATATTGAATAGCAAATTATAAAGGCAGAACATACCGTACATGCTGATACGTAAAGCTGTAGAATTATACTATATTGTTGAGTTGTTTGTGTATTTTGTTTGCATTTGTATTTTTTCTTTTTTTTCTTTTTTCTTTTTTACTTGTGATTTTTAACATTTTGGAAAATGTTCAATAAAAACTATTTTTTAAAAAAAAAAGTGGGATCTGAAGCCCACCCCTGATTAAGCTGGTTGGCTTTGGGTCAGCGTTCTTGATTTTGAGAGTGGCTGTGTGTGTCCAGGTTTTGTGCCTCAAAGTTGTCAAATTTATATTGGCTTGTGGAGAGAAGGAATACACAGCCCCAACACGACTTCTTCCTGTAATTGTGCTCCGGTTGAGAAAGAAAGGGGGAGAAATAAGATCTCGAGATGCTCCTTTCCTGCCGGTTAAAAATAGAAGATGAGTCAGAGGCATGAAATCATGATGGGGGATGCAGATCCAAGAGAAACAAACAGAGGATGTGATTCTTAAACCACCATTCATAATTAGAGATGAGCTTGAAGTTTTCCTCCAGGCCAAGGAAACAGACAACCAATTGTTTGCATCTAAAACGTATGCTTGCCTCATTTGTGGATAAATGCTTGGTGAGGAGGCAGGGCAGGGAAAGAGCTAAATCCATTCCTTTCCTAATTTACGTTCCTAAATTTAAACAATTAACGCCATGTATCAAAGCAGTCGTATGGGAAAGAAAATTATACAAACAAACAAACCCAGAAGGAATCAAGAGACTTGTTTGTATCCAGCCAAAACCGAGTTTGAAGTTCAGCAAGAATGGGATGGAACATTATATTTGCATTGATTGTATGCAGGGGTGGGCTGCTGGGAGTTTGCAGGGGTTCGGGACAACCTCTAAGATTCTGTGCAGTTCGGAGAACCCCCAAATCCCACTCCTGGCTGGCCCCACCTACCCCGCCCCTCCCAGGAGTCCCCACGTGGCCTGTTTTGAATGCAGGTAAATGCAGGGCACGTGCGAAGGCTCAGGGAGGGCAAAAAACCGGCCTATTGAATGTTCAGGAAGGCCAGAAACGGCCCTATTTCGGGCCTTCAGAGGGCCTCCAGAGCCTGGGGAGGCCATTTTCATGCTCCCGGAGGCTTGAGGAAAGCCTCCGGAGCCTGGGGAGGGCAAAAATGCCCCCCCCCGCCGTGGTGCAGGAGGCTGACTAGGCCACGCCCACCATGGCCATGCCCACCCAGCAACCGGACAGAGAACCCCTTGCTAAAATTTTTGAAGCCCAGCCCTGATTGTATGTCTGCAACAGAGAAAAACAAAACAGTACTCTGTGTGATATATATAGCAAATAGTATTCAACTTGAGTAAGCGTTTCCGTCTTTAAAGTCTACGTGCCTGGTCCTTTTGGACAGAGGAACAGTCTTTATAGGTCATCTCAGTCCAGCATTTTGTTCCAGGTGTATGCAGTGCACTCGACCCTTGCTCAGCAATCTGGGAACCGTAGTCCATAAACATTTGGAAGATGCTTTTTCAAGAGGCAACTGGACTTTCTGGTTTTTCTTTCAAGACGTTTTGCTTCTCATCCAAGAAGCTTCTTCAGCTCTGACTGGATGGGTGGGGAATCACCATCCAATCAGAGCTGAAGAAGCTTCCTGGACGAGAAGCGAAATGTCTTCAAAGTAAAACCAGAAAGTCCAGCTGCCTCTTGAAAAAGCACCTTTGGGACAACCATGACCTGGATGACGGAGAATCTCCATAGACATTTACACATCTGGAAGCTAGTCAAAATGGGAAACCCTGACCTCTGGTCTTTGTGGCATCTGATGATACTTTGGTCTGTTCTTGTGTGTTCTGTAGGAGGAACTTCATCCAGATCAACACAAAGACCAGCCTGCTGGGGTTGGAGAAGAAGACATCCCGGTGGAAGCCACAGAGGTAAATTTCAGCTTGCCTAACCCCAGAGTCTTTGATTCGGTGGGGACGAAGGGATGTCAGGGAGTGTCAAAAAAAAATCCAAGATCATAAATAGGTCTTCAAAACTCTACTTCCCTTCTGAGTTGATTACTCTTTCTTTTCTCCATAAAGTAATGACAAAACTTTGCTCTACTGATTTTTATGTCAAAATACTCCCTTCTGGTTTTTTTCCTCCCCACCCCCACTTGTTCCCTACCCCAATTTCTAGACAATTTTGATATTTTGGGTGACAGTTAAGAATTGAAAATAGATTGAAAATTATTCTTCGGCTTCAGCCATTGATTATTTGTGAACTTCCAGATATAGTCCAATAACTGCCACACTAATTCAGTGATCAACGGTTATTAATTGAATCATTAATTAATGATATTGATTTAGCTTAAAATTAATAATAAAGGCACGTCATTTCTTGAGATCTGTTTAGCAGAATTCCTTTGCATTAAATATATTAATAGCTCAGAATGGCTTTCTTTCAGACAAAAAGCTTCCTTAAAGCATGGATCCATTTATTTACATGTGTATGTAAATCTCAATTTAACGCTGTCATTTTAATAATTTCATGCTTTTTACAATGCTATTGTTATTGCCGTTTAAATGGCAGCATTTGAGGTAATTAATTCTAAGTCTTGCTTAATATGGACTTTAAAGAAATATGGAAATGCACTAGGCAGCTGCAAATAATGCAAATGACATAATTTGCCTACGGTTCTTGTTATCATTGCCATAGCAGTAGTAGCAGTCTTAATTATATTTTATACTGTACCAAATAATTAAGATTCCCTTGCAACAAGATTGTACAATATATCCACGGCAAAGAAAAACAACTGCAGTAAACAAATCAATCCAGCTCATAAACCTAAGAACAACCAAATCCCCAAAAAACTCATTGGAATTTATACTGGAGGCTCTACTGGCCAGCCATATTTTGATATCCACACTGGAGTAGAGTGGGTGGCTTTTTTGAAAGATAAATTAACTTATTTTCTTGATTTCTTCTTCCTCTTCTTCTTCTTCTTCTTCTTCTTCTTCTTCTTCTTCTTCTTCTTCTCTTCTTCTTCTTCTTCTTCTTCTTCTTCTTCTTCTTCTTCTTCTTCTCCTTCTCCTTCTCCTTCTCCTTCTCCTTCTCCTTCTCCTTCTTCTTCTTCTCCTTCTCCTCCTTCTCCTTCTCCTTCTCCTTCTTCTCCTTCTCCTCCTCCTCCTTCTCCTCCTCCTCCTCCTCCTCCTCCTTCTTCTTCCAGATTGAAGGAAATTAACCTTCTCCAGAACGTCTGCTACATTATGAAAAATGAGAAGACAAGGAATAAATGCAGGCCTATTAGAGGATGCAAACAGCAGGGAAATCTCTCCTATTCCTAAGCTAACTTCATGCAGCACAACAAATGCTCACTTATCTTAATTCTCACCTATCCTAGCTGGGTGGCAAAACTCTCGATTGTACGTTTTAGGGCAATTCTATGCGTCTCCCTTTGTGTCTCATTTGTGGCTTCCTTCTTTGCCCATCTTTGAGCCTTCCAAAGTGTGTCCATTTCATACCCTTGTGGTTGGAATCACTGATTCATGTCCTTCGGCTCATTAGCAACAGCATTTGATTTCCCTAGAAAGGGTGGATGTGTTTTTTTTTTTAAGAGACAAAATAAAATCTTGTTTCAACTAAGCCCTTGTTCTTGTTCTTTTTTTTTTTTTAATTCATCAGGCTGAACATGATCTGTTGTGGCCCACCAGTGGCCAGCGGAGCTGGTGGCAGATTCAGATAGTGAGGAGGTTGGGGAGGAACATGGACCAGTCCTGGAGTCTGGGGAAGGCTCTGATGAGGGCTCTGCGTTGGAGGCAGAGAGGGGGCCAGGGCCGTATGCCAGTTATCAATTGCCTTCAGAGTCAGACATCAGTGAGGCAGACGAACAGCTGGAGCCTGTTCCCAGTGTGTGCATGCACAGAGTTGCCAGATGAAGGGAACAGCTAAAGAACAAGGGTCGACTTGGGAGTAAAGGCACAGGTGGATGGTGAATGGCCCCTCCCATAGGGAATAAAGAGGAGCGAAGGGGAGGGGAGTTTGCAGGAGACAATTAGTTCAATTCGTGAGGGTGAAGATCTGTTCCTGACTTCTTGCCAAGTAATTGCTGCTCCAGCGTGGCGTTTGGAAGATATCCGCCTGGCAACTCTCCAAGCCTGATAAAGGTCAGGCTTGTGAAATCTCATGAAAGACTCTTTGCCGAGACTTTGCTGGAGAAGAATCTCCCTTTAATCTAAATAAAAGAGGTTTTATCGGGACGAGGAGTCTGCTTCATGGTTTGGGGAAGCCTAGGTCAGACCCAGTTTGTGGGGGCAATACGCTGACTTTGTATAAAATATACAAAAGTATGAAGACTATTGCTTAACGCACTGTAAGCCGCCCTGAGTCTCCGGAGAAGGGCGGCATATAAATCAATTTTTTTAAAAAAAAACATGATCATAAGAGAGCCTATGGGGACTTGGGGGAATGAAAATAGTATAAGGACCACTATTTCTGGTTTTTTTCCCCCAGAAATACAAAATACAGTTGCCATCTCACTTAATAAGTTTCCTTTTAGCAATGCCGTCATCCCCTAAATGACAGAAATGACCTCCTGCCATCATTTCAAGATGCAGGCCTGCAGTTCATGCCCTTTTTATGATAACGTGACGAGACACGCATTGTCGCTGGTTCCCTCTGGGGATGCCCATGGCCAGAAGAATTAGCTCGACACATTGGGAGAAAAGCTGTAGGGAAACTTCCTTAAACAGCTTCACGGAAACTTTTATTGCAGTCCAAATTTCCAGGCAGGAAGACAAACAGCAAACGTTCATCTAAGAGTCAATGGAAAGGGAAGGGAATAAAAACAACCGGAAAACATCCTGTTTTTAGAAGGATGAGGTAGTAATTGTGAAAAGGCACCTAGAACTGAAGCCTCAGAAATATTTAGAGCGTGTGAGCCCCAGGAGAGGAGAAAAAAACCTCCTATAGATCCTACCAATCCAACATTGTTAGTGAACGTATTTTCGGAGACATTCAAGAACATATCAACACATATACCCTGTTTTCCCAAAAATAAGACATCCCCTGATAATAAGCCCAATTGGGCTTTCGAGCACATGCACTAAAATAAGCCTCTCCCCAAAAATAAGCCCTCCCTGAAAATATTTAAATGCAGAGCTGGAAATCAGGTAAGATGGCAAGAGGAGCCCCATCTTGCTCCACGCGCCCCAAAATAATAAGGCCTCCCCGAAAACAAGGCCAAGCGCTTATTTTGGGGTTCAAGAAATATAAGACAGGGTCTTATTTTTGGGTAAATACGGTAATACGACATAAAGCAAGTCTATCACAGACACAAATAGTATTCTTTATTGGCCAAGTGTGATTGGACACACCAGGAACTTGTCTTGGTGCATATGCCCTCAGTGTACATAAAAAGACAAGATACATTCATCAAGAATCATAAGGTACAACACTTAATGATAGTCATAGGGAAACAGTCAATATAAATCTTAAGGATACCAGCAACAAGGTTACAGTCATACAGTCATAAGTGGGAGGAGATGGGTGATAGGAACGATGAGAAGATTAATAGTAATAGTAATACAGACTTAGTGAATAGTTTGACAGTGTTGACAGAATTGTTTAGCAGAGTGATGGCGTTCGGGAAAAAACTGTCCTTGTGTCTAGTTGTTCTGGTGTGCAGTGCTCTATAGCGTTGTTTGGAGAGTAGGAGTTGAAGCAGTTTATGTCCAGGATGTGAGGGGTCTGTAAATATTTTCACTGCCCTCTTTTTGACTCGTGCAGTATACAGGTCCTCAATGGAAGGCAGGTTGGTAGTAATTGTTTTTTCTACAGTTCTAATTATCCTCTGAAGTCTGAGTCTGTCTTGTTGGGTTGCAGAACCAAACCAGACAGTTATAGAAGTGTAGATCACAGACTCAATAATTCCTCTGTAGAACTGGATCAGCAGCTCCTTGGGCAGTTTGAGCTTCCTGAGTTGGCGCAGAAAGAACATTCTTAGTTGTGCTTTTTTGATGATGTTTTTGATGTTGGGTGTCCATTTTAGATCGTGAGATATGGTAGAACCTAGAAATTTGAAGGTTTCTACTATTGATACTGTGTTATCTAGTATTGTAAGCGGTGGTAGTATGGGAGGGTTTCTCCTAAAGTCCACCACCATTTCTACGGTTTTGAGTCTGTTCAGTTCTAGATTGTTCCAGTCGCACCACAAGGCTAGTTGTTCAACCTCCCGTCTGTATGCAAATTCATCATTGTCCACTGGCCTTGTTCCTCTTAAGTTCAGGAAAAAAATAGCATGTTTTCAAATACTGTTTGAACTTAGTGTATGTATCAGGTGTATTCTGCAAAAAAAAAAAAATGTTTACCAAGAATCACTGATGCAAAATTCCCAGGAGACACTACACAATATTTTGCAAGCAATCCAATTCCGTATAGAGCCAAGCTTGCATTGTAGATTCCCCAATTTATGTCACAACCATATACTTTTCTAGCTTAAAAGCTGCAACTTTCCAGTTCAGACCTCACAACCAGCTTATTTTGCTTAGTTTTCTTATCTCTTCTGAAAAGTTAACGTGTCGGTCTTTGTGTGTGTGTATCCAATTCCCTTGAATCTGGCCTGGACGTAATGTTCAATTTCCAATCTCCAATTACTATTTGCTCTTTTCTCCTCACTGAAATTCCAGCTCAAAAGACTTGAGCCATTAAAGGCCAGTCTGGTGCTGCATTAAATGGTGAGAAAGCATGCCTGATTTACCAAAATAAACCACTTGGGTAATGCAATTGCCTAAGTCAATATTGGCAATCCTACCGATGAAGCATAAAGACCATTGACCTAAACCCAACAGAAGTGGATTGGAAGTTCAGCTTTGGCTTACCTGAAGTAGGAAACCTAAGGAGAAAGCAAGCATTGATTATCAATAATCATAGGGATATTATTTATTCCCCTCTACGTTATTAGGCCATCGTTCAATAAGGTTTGGGGCTGATCCAGTTCAGCCTTTGCTCAACTCTTGAGGAAGGACTCCAACCACCAAAATGATATTGTCAATGCTGATTATTGACCGATGGTGATTTTGTGAATACCAATATGAATCAGTGGTGGGATTCAGCCGGTTCAGGCAAACCGGTTGTTAGATTGCTGGCTGGCCCTGCCCCTCCCTGCCCCGCCCCTTCCAGGAATCCCCACGCGCCCCATTTTGGCTCCCAGGTAAGTGCAGGGAGGCCTACTAGGCCCAAAATGGGGCACGGGGTGTGTGGCATGTCCTCCACTAAGCCTGTTTTTGCTCCCAGGATGCTGCAGGGAAGCCTACTAGGCCCAAAACAGGGCGCGGAGGGGCAGTGCGACACATACACACACCCAGCAGCCCATTTTTGCTCCCACGGGGGTGCAGGAGACCGAATGCTGCCTGTCACACACTATGGCCACGCTCACCCAGCCGGTCATTAGGGCAGAGAACCAGTTGTTAAATTATTTGAATCCCATCACTGGATATGATTATCTTTTGTCACTTCACTGGTTATTAATTGTTTACTATAATTATTACAGACAAGTGTGAAACCACAGTGGTCAGATCTTTAGTTGATTTGTCCGTCATACGTTCTTCCCAAGAACCTAGAATATCATAATGTACAGGCAAGTCTATGACTTACAAACATTCATTTAGTGACCAAAGTTACGACGTCACTAGAAAAAGTATTTCACACTTACAACTGCTGCAGCCTCTCTGTGGTCACATGATCAAAATTTGGACATTTGGCAACTGGCATGTGCTTATGACAGTTGCAGCACCCAAGGCAGAGGTGGGTTTCAGCAGGTTCTGACCAGTTCTGGAGAACTGGTAGCGGAAATTTTGAGTAGTTCAGAGAACCGGAAGTAAAAATTCTGACTGGCCACCTATCTATTCTCCATCTATTCTCTGCCTCCCGAGTCCCATCTGATCGCCGTGCCCTTAAAACCTTCCTTTTCCAACAAGCCGGGCTGGCCTAATTCTTTTTAAGTGTTTTTAATTGTTTTGTTTATTGTTTTAATTAATGGGGCCAAATTTATATATATTTTTTAACTGTATTTTAATATTTGTATTTGATGTTTTTATTTGGCTGTTCACCGCCCTGAGTCCTCAGGGAGAAGGGCGGTATACAAATTCAAAAATAAATAAATAAATAAATAAATCGGGAGGAAATGGGGATTTTGCAGTATCCTTCCCTTACATTGGGGTGAGAATGGAGATTTTACAGTATCCTTCCCCTGTCGTGCCCACCAAGCCATACCCACCAAGCTATGCCACACCCACCAAGCCACACCCACAGAACCAGTAGTAAAAAATTTTGAAACCCACCACTGATCCAAGGGTCACATGATCACCGTTTGTGACCTTCCCCTTCCGCAAAGCAAAGTCAATGAGGGAAGCCAGATTCGCTTAACGGCCACACAATTCACCTAATGACTGCAATGATTTGCTGCATAACGGTGGCAAAAAGGTTGTCAATGGAGAGAAAATTCACGTAACAACTGATCTCATTTAGCAACAGAAATTTTGGACTCAGTTGTGGTCGTAAGTCAAGGACTGCTTGTACTGACCGCATGTATGCGTGGATACATGGGACAGATGGGAATTTTGATAAGGTGCATATATTATTATTCTACAGGACATGTGAAGTTATTGCATCCCAGCTATTTCAACACAAGAGGGAATTTATTTGATTCTTTTTGTTAGTTTTTATTGTTTCAAATGTGGCTTTATATTCTGTAAACCGCCTTGAGTCACCATGGGCGAATAGGTGGCAATATAAATTCAGTAAATAAATAAATAAAAATAATTCAATCCAATTTGTAGAATTAAGAAAAGTAGCAATTACATGAGAAAAAAAAAAATCATCTGTTGCAGTTTTTCGTTTCAACCACAAGAGAGAGCACACGTCCACAAAGATGTGCAGCTGAATTATTTCTCTGTTTCCCAGGGCATTTTTTTAAAAGAAATGATGCATTCTGAGATTAAACACAAAGGCTACTACTACTACTACTACTACTACTACTACTACTACTATTATTATTATTATTATTATTATTATTATTATTATTATTATTATTATTATTTATTGGTTAATCTTTAGTGAGATTCACAGCCTTTGAGGCTGGTTAATAGCTCAGCAGCTCGAGTCCTAACCAAGGACCTAGGAGAATCCAAGACCTCGGTGCCTTCCGCCGTGCCCTTAAAACTTTCTTTTTTCAGCAAGCCGGGCTGGCTTAACATATTTTTTAACATATTTTTAAATATTTTTAATTGGTTTGTTATCTTAAATTGGGGCCAAATTAATATATATCCTTTTAATTGTTTTTAATGTTTGTATTGTATGTTTTTATCTGGCTGTACACCGCCCTGAGTCCCTCGGGAGAAGGTGCGGTATATAAATTCGAAATAAAAAAAATAAAAATAAAAAATAAACTGTTAAGTTATCGTCAGAGGATGTAAGCTGTTCCAAGTAAGGTGGTTTTTATTATTGTTATTATTATTATTATTATTACTATTACTATTACTATTATCATTATGTGGATCAAATTGATGCAAGAGCTATAAACAAGAAAAAGCACAGCTCAAATCCCACCTTGGCTATGACAGTCACAGGAAATTTGGAGACCGACGCCAGTCCAGATGTTATCCTAACCTCTGGAGCAGCTTTGCAGACAAAAATAGCCCTTTGAGGAAATGCTGGATGGGACATGTAGGTCCTAAATGTTATTGCATTTAAACTGTTTATATGTCTAACTCAGTAACTTTAAACAGTTTATATATCTAACTCAATCTAACTCTGTTTCCTGAGGTCGCACCATCCGTGGAATCCAGAGGTGGGTGTCACATAATGTAACTAACAGTTCACCCAGCACTGAAAATGTGAGCATGTGCGCAGCTTCAAAAACACACCAACTATACAGAACGGGATAGCGCCAAGGCGGATGGGTGGGCCCAGCCACTGGTCGGAACTACCGGTTCACCTGAACTAGTCCAAACTGGCAGCAGCCCACCTCTGGTGGAATCATACACTAAGTTTGCAAAGCACATCAAATCAGCTTTGCACAGGTAATGTTGTGCCCCGCCAGCGGAGCTGGTGGCAGACTCAGACAATGAGGAGGTTGGGGAGGAACATGGGCCAGTCCTGGAGTCTGGGGAAGGCTCTGATGAGGGCTCTGCGTCGGAGGCAGAGATGGGGCCAGGGTCGCCCCAGCTGCCCCAGCTGCCTTCGGAGTTGGACATCAGTGGGGCAGAAGAACAGCTGGAGCCTGTTCCCAGTGTGTGCATGCGCAGAGCTGCCAGCTAAGGAACAAGGGTCGACTCAGGAGTAAAGCCACAGGTGGACGGTGAATGGCCCCTTCCATAGGGAATAAAAAGGAGAGAAAGCGGAGTGGCGTTTGCAGGAGACAATTAGTTCGCTTAATTGGTTTGTGATTCTCCAAGACACTTTGCCAAGTTTTGAAGATATCGGCCTGGCAGCTCTCCAAGCCAGATAAGATCTGTGACTATAAATTCTCCCTTGAAAGACTTTGCTGGATGTGAATGAGAGGAATTCACAGTAACTTAATAAAAAGGGTTTTTTTATCGGGACAAGGAGTCTGCTTCATGCTCTTGGGAAGCCTAGGTCAGAACAGGTAAGTACAGTACTAGATCACCTGATCTAACCTGCTGAACGTGACTCATACATAACCCTCTTATTTTTAAAGTATTCATAATGATATATGTGTTGACATTAGCCTTAATTGAAAGAACGTGTTCACTGGGTGAGAACCAGAACAGAGACATGTGATTCAAAACTTCAATGCTGAAATAGATACTCTCATCTCCAATGAATGACACCACTTGGATGGGGAAGAGGAGCTTCTCTCTCTCCTCTACACCAAAAAGCCTGGAGTTTCTTCTTGAGTTTTAGTAAGCTCAGGAAATATCCCAGAAGGGTATGAAATTCACGCATTCACATAGATTTAAGGAGAAATTTCCTGACAATGAGAACAATTAACTCTAGGAAGGCCACACCTGGAATACTGCAACCAATTTTGGTCACCATATTACAAAAAAGGTGTTGAGACTTTGGAAAGAGTTCAGAGAAGAGCATCTAAGATGATCAAAGGCCCGGAGACTAAAACATCTGAAAAACAGCTGCACAGTGGTGAAATCCAAATTTTTTTTACTACTGGTTCTGTGGGCGTGGCTTGGCGGGCATGGCAGGGGAAAAGATACTGCAAAATCTCCATTCCCACCCCACCCTGGAGCCAGCCAGAGGTGGTATTTGCCGGTTCTCCGAACTGCTCAAAATTTCTGCTACCGGTTTGTCAGAACCTGCTGGATTTCAACCCTGCGTCTGCAGGATTTGGATTTGGCTAGTCTAAAGAAAAAAAGAATTAGGGGTGATATGATAGCAGCATTTCAGTATTTCAGGGGCTGCCACAAAGAAGAGGGGGTCAAAATATTCTCCAAAGCACCGAAAGGCAGGACAAGAAACAATGTTTGGAAACTGATCAAGGAGAGAAGCAACCTGGAATTAAGGAGAAACTTCCTAACAGTGAGGACAATTAACAGCTTGCCTTCAGAAATTGTGGGTGCTCCATCACTGGAGGCTTTTAAGAAGAGATTGGACAGTCACTTGTCTAAAATGGTATAGGTCTCCTGCCTAAGCAGGGGGTTGGACTAGAAGACCTCCAAGGTCCCTTCCAACTTTATTATTCTGTTATTCATTCCCCCGTGCCTTCAATTGATGTGCCCATAATATCCTTCTACATGACATTCTTGTATGAAAGCAGAGAAACTGGAAATATGCCAATGAACTGGTTAATGTGGAAGTGAAGCTACTTCCACTATTGAGAAATATTCTAAATCTTCCAAGATAAATGTGTGCAACACGTCTCATCATCATCCACCAAATATTAACCTACAGGAAGGCCTATGACTTTGGGGGATGACAAAGCAACTGTTGGGAAAGATCCTAATTAAAAATTTTAAGGATCATGTATTTTTATTAAGAATCAAATGAAGGTTATTTGTACAGATTGTACAGATTAACGAAGTTGGAAGGGACCTTGTAGGTCATCTAGTCCAACCCACAGCCCAAGCAGGAAACCCTACTCCATTTCTGACAGATGGCAGTCCAGTCTCTTCTTGAAAGTGATGAAGCTCCCACAACTTCTGAAAGCAACTTCTGTTCCATTGGTTGATTGTTCTCACTGTCAGAAAGTTCCTCCTTATTTCTAAGTTAAATCTCTCCTTGATCAGTTTCCATCCGTCAATCCTTGTCTGGCCTGGATGGATTTGGTCCTGATGCATTGGAAACAATGATTATGGAGGTAGTATCTGTGGTAGATAGAAAGCTATTTGTAGGCTTTCTGGGAGTTAAATACAATAACAAATTGTTAAAAGAGGGTTTTGAAATTTAATTTCACTCTTGGATTATCTGTTAACTACCTTTTTTAATATACAGCAGATAAATGGCAGGTCAATTGGGTTGCAAATAGATTGATAGGAGTTTATAAATTGTGGGCCTGTTTTGCAAGGGGAGGAACCTATTATTACTGTAATACTATCTCTCATTATTCAACGCAGGGGGATAATATTTTCATAAGCGTTTTTGCCTTTTATTAACGCACTTTTTTTTATTTGTCTGGTTTTGTTTTGCTTTTGTAATTTATTTTCTTTCTCATTTTGAACTTCGTATTTTAAATTTCTGAATAAAATAAAAATTAGGGAGGGGGGAAAACACCCATCAAGTACAGGTAGTCCTCAACTTACAACAACAACTGAGCCCAAAATGGATGTTGCTAAGTGAGAAATTTTGTTATGTGAGTTTTGCCCCATTTTACGACTTCTCTTGCCATGTTTGTTAAGTGAATCACTGCGGTTGTTAAATGAGTCACACGGTTGTTAAGTGAATCTGGCTTCCCCGTTGTCAGAAGGTCGCAAAAGGGGATCGTATGACTCCGTGGACACTGCATCCGTCATAAATATGAGTCAGTTGTCAAGCATCCAGATGTAAATCACCTGGCCACAGGCATGCTGCAATGGATGGTCATAAATGTGAAAAATGGTCATAAGTCACTTTTTCAGTGCCGTTGTAACCTCGAACGGTCACTAAGCAAACTGTTGTAAGTTGAGGACTAATGTATTCTGGAGAACTGAACCTGAAGTGTTACCAACCCTCTTATTTGCTTAGTTTAAATCTTTCTATCCTTTCTATCTTCTAGACCGGGGTGTCCAACCTTGGCAAGTTTTGGACTTCAACCAGGGGTGGTATTAACTTACTTTCCCTACCGGTTCGCAAATGTGAGCGCGCGCACATCCATGCATGCATCTGGCCTTCCGCGCATGCACTCAGACTCAAAAACGTGCCTGAATAGCAAGACTTGGAGCCAGGGTGGGTGATTTCCATGATTTCCGCTACCGGTTCAGGCGAAACGATCCGAACCGGCTGAATACCACCTCTGACTTCAACCCCCCAAATTCCTCAGCCAGCCATGCCGGCAATTTACTCATACTGTGCCCCACTTCTGAATTCAATCCACACTCATTTATCCCAGCCGCAGCAATTCCAGCCCCACCGTCTGTTTCTCAGCTTTTCTAAAATCTGGGCCAGGCTTTGTTCTGTTTCTGTATGGCAGGGTAAACATTGGACCCATTCATTGCCATGGTCACTCCCCAAAAACAGGGCTAGCCAACATCCTGCCACGTTTCCAACTCTCCAAGGCTCTGTTGCATTGCGATTCAGCAATAGGGCCCCCTGTGTCCTTCCTGGGGACGGCTCTGAATCCTTCCTGGCTGAAGCTGTCCTAAACCCTTTCTCCTGTCAACCCTGGAGCCATCTTTGAGCGTCTTCAGGGTTGCCACAGCAAGGCTGGCTGGAACTGTGGGAGAGGGAGTGGGGAGTAGAGATAGCTGAGGGGAATATGTAGCCAAAATAACATTCTTTCTTCTGGGAACCAAGGACAGTCTCCCCAGCACCTGGAGGGGCGTGGATGGGAGGCATCTGGGATGGAGAGAGAGACCTGATTGGGGCATGTGATGGTTGTGTGTTATGTGGGGAAGAACTTTGGATTTTGAACTGGGTGGGGGAAACCCGAGGGACTTCAGATTTGGGTTTTCACTAGCTGTGCCAATATGACATGCCTAATAAATCTATACCGCCCCGAGTCCTTTGGGAGAGGGGGCGGTATAAAAATTTTAATAAATAAATAAATAAATAAATAAATAAATAAATAAATAAATAAATAAATAAATAAACAAACTTTGAGGAATCCTGCCTTTGAGTTTTGATTTCATATGGGCTGTTACTTGAAACCCTGACACCTCCTCCGTAAGATGCAAATATTCCATCAATACAGACACCCCAATAGCACCTAAGACTCTAAGTGTTTTACGCTGAGCCATGGTGGCGCAGTGGTTAGAATGCAGTACTGCAGGCTAATTTTGCTGGCTGCCAGCAGTTCGGCAGTTCGATTCTCACCAGCTCAAGGTTGACTCAGCCTTCCATCCATCCGAGGTGGGTAAAATGAGGACTCAAGATTGTTGGGGGCAATAGGCTGACTCTGTAAACCGCTTAGAGAGGGCTGTAAAAAGCAGTGTGAAGCGATATAGAAGTCTAAGTGCTATTGCAATTGCTGCAGAATCAGTCTATTGCCCCCAACAATCTAGGTCCTCATTTTACTCACTTCGGAAGGATGGAAGGATGAGTCAAGCCTTGAACCGGTCAGGATCGAACCCTTGGCAGTGAGTAGTGAGTTAGCCTGCAATACTGAATTCTAACTACTGTGCCTATACAGCTCACACACCCACTTTCTGGTCTATTTTTGTTTTGAAACGCATGTTGAGAGATGCTGATTGCGGACTAGGCCAGTTTTGTTAAGTAGAAAGACAGGCAACACAGTTATTTGAGGGGTCCTTGGTCCTCTCTGAGCTTGGTTTGTTTTCTTGCAGATGTTTCATTACCCAGATTAGGTAACATCATCAGTGCAAGTGCAAGTCCTAGTTTGGGTAATGAAACATCTGCAGGAAAACAACCAAGCTCAGAGGGGACCAAAGACTTGTCATTTCAACTCTGAGTTACAACTGTTCTCAATAAAGGAGCTCAGGGTTGAAATGAGGAGTCCGTGGTGCTCTCTGAGCTTGGTTGTTTTCTTGCAGCAGTCCTTATTGGCACTGATGATGTTAGATAGTTAGGGTAATAAAATGTCTGCAAGGAAACAAGAAAGCTCAGAGAGCACCAAGTTTCCCCCAAAATATTCTCCTTTATTGGCACACGGTTATCTATTTTCAGATCACAGAAACAGCAGGATCCAACCTGCCAATTCCATGACATCAGCCCCGTAAACAAGAGGTAAGATAGCAATTTGCAAATTGCTATCTTACCTCTTGTTTACGGGGCTGATGTCATGGAATTGGATGAACACACACACACACACACACACACACACATATATATATATGTTCTTTTTCTTTTTCGTAGGCTTTTATGTGCATATTCTTTCTAGCCAGGTTTTACCTACGTAAACTAAGTTGTTTTGCAGCTCTGGTTGTGTGAAATCTCATTCACAAGCTTCAGGGCTTTTTTTCTGTTGACAAACTGCAACTCCAGAGAGCAACACAGAGTTGCAGTTTGTCAACAGAAAAAAAGCCCTGAAGCTTATGAATGAGATTTCACACAACCAGAGCTGCAAAACAACTTAGTTTACGTAGGTAAAACCTGGCTAGAAAGAATATGCATATATATATATTTCTTTTGATTCATAGGTATAAATGTGCGATATTTTTGCAATCAGGGTTTTTTCCTATGTTGAAAGATGTTAAAATGGCCATGGTGGGATGAAATCTCTATTCATCACTTTCAGACCTGTCAGACATTTTATGTTGTTTCTTCTGTGACTTATGGGAGACTGGGATAGCACTATTTCGGCCTTTTAGACCTCTTCAGCCAGACACATATATATATATAAAACAATGTGAGTGTGTGTGTGTGTGTGTGTGTGTGTGTGTGTGAGTTTTCTTTCCTTTTCGTAGGCTTTATGTGTATTTCTCTTTAGCCAGGTTCTTCCTACGTAAACCAAGATTTTTATGCAGCCCTAGTTCAGTGAAATCACAATCCACTAGTTTCTAGGCTTTTTTTTCTGGCAGCCAGCAAACACTCTGCTGCCCATTGGGAGACTAAGAGAACTAGGGCTGCATAAAAATCTTGGTTTACGAAGGAAGAATCTGGCTAAAGAGAAATACACATAAAACCTACAAAAAGGAAAGAAAACAAATACTGTACCTTTACAGGGAGGATACATGGGATGAAGGTGTGGCTAACTGATGAGGACTTATAAGTCCGAAATAGATCTGTCTTAGTCTCCTTAGTCTCCCAATGGGCAGCAGAGTGTTTGCTGGCTGCCAGAAAAAAGCCTAGAAACTAGTGGATTGTGATTTCACTGAACTAGGGCTGCATAAAAATCTTGGTTTATATAGGAAAAACCTGGCTAAAGAGAAACACACACACACACACACACACACACACACATTTCATATATATATTTCCAGATGCACCCAGAGCCTTTGCACTCTGTGGATGAAAACACTGTTTTTGTAAAAGAGAGGCACATTTTGTAACCCAATGAAAACTGGAGAAAATCATCCCAAATCTTCCAGCAATCCAGCAATTATCACAGAAGTCAGGTCGTCCAGCTCCTGCCTGCAACTTTCAGAGATGTGGACTACAAATACCACAATTCTCAGCAATGGCTGGGCCAGTTATGGAATTTGGGGAGCTGGTTTGCACAATTTGCCCAGATTGGGAATGGTTTTGTTTGTTTGTTTTTCAATTATTTTATGTTTTCAATCAAAGCTTCTCGTGCAAGATTGGACCCGTCAAACCAAGATAGCAAAAGCCATAGCATTTAGACTTATATACCGCTTCACAGTGCTTTACAGCCCTCTCTAAGCGGTTTACACAGTCAGCATCTTGCCCCCAACAATCTGGGGTAAAATGACCTCGGAAAGATGGAAGGCTGAGTCAACCTTGAGCCTGGTGAGATTCGAACTGCCAAACTGCTGGCAGCCGGTGATCAGCAGAAGTAGCCTGCAGTACTGCACTCTAACCACTGCACCATCACAGCTCATAGATCCCATCAAGAAGACCCAGAAAACAACTGCATGGAAACCATTCCGGGTTACCGCCTGATAGTTAAAACTCAGAAATAACATCTAAGAGTTACAGTCTTTCCTGAACAAGATCCTTCCTTCTGTATTTGCTCACCCCTTCCAATCCTTGCATCTTCCCATCAGCAACATCAGAAAAAAGGACAGGGTCTGCAAGAGATTTAAAGGCTGATCAGGTTTCCAGATCTGCAGTAGCAAAACTGGGGCTTCTGGGAGCCTATGTGAGACCTTCTGCTTCAAAACCCCATGTTGTACCAACAAGATCCTTCTTGCCAAAGAGAAAGTTGATAACCAGAACCAGAATCAGAATAGAGCTGGAAGGGACTTTGGACCCTCTACCAGGAGTCTGCAACCTTAAACACTCAAAGAGCCATTTGGAGCCATTTCCCACAGAAAAGAAAACACCGGGAGCCACAAAACCCTTCCTGTGCCTGACTATTTCTTGAGCAGCCACAAAACTAGCATATGTAGTTGAGTTAAATGTTCTGTTTTCTTCTGAAACTTTTCTTTTCTTGGATTTCTCCATGGTTGGCCTACTGGGGGTTGAAAAGCTCAATAAATCATGTGCTGGAAGGTGTCGCACTTTGGTGGTTGTGACCAGGGGTGGGTTCTAAATATTTTTACTACCGGTTCTGTGGGTGTGGCTTATTTTGTGGGTGTGGCTTGGAGGTCATGTGACTAGGTGGGCGTGGCTAGCTGGTCAGAGTCATTTCTGGAAGGTCCTCGCACTTACGACCGTCCTCGCACTTACGACCCAACTCATTTGTTTGCTTTTAACACTGATCAACTGTAGGACGGCCCTTTGAAGCCCCGCGGCAAGAGTTTAAACAGTTTTTTTCCCTCTAGTCATCAGCTGGGACTCAGGAGGCAGCAATAGATTGGGGGTGAGACCAAATAAAAGGTAAGAATAACGTGGGGTGGAGGGGTGGGAGGTCGGGGGGCGGGGAGAACCGGTTCAGTGACATCATATTGTCACTGCTACCGGCTCGGCCGAACCGGGCCGAACCGGGAGGAACCCACCACTGGTTCTGACACATATTTTGAGTGATAGGGAGCTGCAGCAGAGGGGTGAAAGAGCCACATGCGGCTCCAGAACCGCAGTTGCTGACCCCTGCCCTATACCATTTCAGACAAGTGGCCATCCAGTCCCTTCTTAAAAGCCTCCAGTGATGAAGCACCCAGAACTTCTGAAGGCAAGCCATTCCACTGTTTAATTGTCCTCACTGTTAGGAAGTTTCTCCTCCAATCCCAGGTTGCTTCTAACCATATCCATATACAGCTTAAACACAAGGTTTAAACTGTATAATTTGCATCCTACCAGATTCAAAGAAGGTCTATCAGAACTTTTATCAAGGGTTTGACCTGTGGTCCTTCCATTTTACTCCCTTTTCCAACCCTGTTAGCAAAAGAGCAAATGATATTATCCGCCGGGCTGCATTTCATGGGATCACGAGACTGCAAATTTGATTTAAAGTTGAATCTTTGCCCAGATGAGCAGATCCCAATCCTTGGCAGTTGTGAGCCTCTCTCCACACCTTCCGTTCGTTGGAAAGAAAAATATTTTTATTTTTATTGTGGCTGTAGAGTCTCCAAGTCGTAAACGTCACACTGGAAATATTTTTGAAAAGCCAGGAACTTGCCAACACTCTAGATAAGAATCATTTTCCTTTTGTGGCTATGGAAAACTACATTTCTCTCTCTCTCTCTCTCTCTCTCTCTCTCTCTCTCTCTCTCTCTCTCTCTCTCTCTCTCTCATGCTTTTAAGCCTAACCACACCCTCTTCCTCCAAAAGGGAACACTGTAATTTCAAACATCCCTGCTTTGCTTTTGAAACTGGAAACTAGTTACCAAACAAGAGCTTGGCGAGAGCTACTCCGCGTGCCCTCTGGGAGGGGTTCTCTGTTATATAAACCCCAACCGGCCCCGGGCTCCATTTGGGAACTGAGAATCTACTGCTGAGCAGACAGCAAGACATCACCCAACGGACAGAAAACATGTTTAAATTCAATTTATCAGAGGAAACATCCAAGATAGGCAACACTGCACAGGATGCAGGTAAATAGACTCTGCTTCTCCTTTTGTCGTTCTGGAATCTTTTCAATGCCCTAGTTCATATCTAATCCTTCTGGATGGAGAATTGGTTTTTATCCTCAACTTGGTAGAATAACAGAGTTGGAAGGGACCTTCGAGGTCTTCCAGTCCAACCCCCTGCTTAGGCAGGAAACCCTACACCACTTCAGACAAATGGTTATCCAACCTCTTCTTAAAAAACTTCCAGTGTTGGAGCATTCACAACTCCTGGAGGGAAATTGTTCCACTGATTAATTGTTCTGACTGTCAGGAAATTTCTCCTTAGTTCTAAGTTGCTTCTCTCCTTGATTAGTTTCCACCCATTGCTTCTTGGTGTTGGTGTCCACATCTTTGGACACCAGGCTTTGGCTGATCTGGAGAATGGGTCAACCTGGGTAGTACAGGACGGGAGGTCCCCAAGGAGTTGAGAGTTGCAAGCCAGATTGGGAAGCTACAAAGACCTCCCAGAAAAAGACAGTGGCCAACCTTGTGTAGCACGGCCAAGAAAAATAAACCAATGTGTCAAGTCATAAGGACTTGCGGTCAAGGGAGACTTCCCCCCCCACACACAGTGTCTATCCCTAAGTTGGAGTGTGCAAGTTAGTGTTAAAGGATAGAAAAATGTTTATTTCCAGGGTGCAAAAAATAGGTTTGCTTGGAGAAAGGGCTCAGTAGGAGAACACTTCCTGATATATCCAATATAAGGAATATGAATTAGACCTGGGAAATCTTGCCTTGTCTGCATCTTTGGGGAGACTCAGATAACACCAGATAACCAAGACCCAATGGCCTAGAGGTGGAGCTCCTGCCTCACAATCAGGAGGTTGTGAGTTTGACCCTAGGTAGGAGGCAGATGTAGGGTCTCCTGCTTGGGTAGGGGGTTGGACTTGATGACCTGCAAGATCCCTTCCAACTCTGCTAATCTGTTACCCTAATGCGACATGCTTGCCAAACAGTTTAATTTGGCCAGTAGTGGCCAAAATTGCAGAAACCTTTTGGGAAAAGTGTATTTTCTAAAACTAGCTAATAACACCACTTTTTTTTTTCTTTTTGAGTAGTACCATAAAATTATATATCAGTGGAAAGATAATTTAATCAAGAGTGTAATGCAATAAATGTTATGAAGGATTTGCTATTTGAATAGCAGTTATAAAGAAAAAAAGTGAAACGAGATATACAAAAATGATCACCATTGAAAAAACGAGATATACAAAAATGATCCCCATATCAGTTAATACTGAGTTGGGTAACCTTCAGCATGAATTATGGCCTTACAACGTTTTCCCATGGAGTGAACCAAGTCTTTTAGTTATGCAGCTGTTATCATGTGAAACCAAGATTGAAAGATTGCTTCTAATAACTGGGTTTTATTGCTGAGTGGCTTCTGACTAACAAGTTTCTTTAGTCGGTTCCATCGATTTTCATTTTTTTAAAAAATTTGATTTATATGCTGCCCTTCTCCGGAGACTCAGGGCGGCTTACAAAGCGCTAAGCAATAGCCTTCATCCTTTTGTATATTTTTTTATACAAAGTCAGCTTATTGCCCCCACAACTGGGTCCTCAATTTACCTACCTTAGAAAGGATGGAAGGCTGAGTCAACCCTGAGCCTGGCGAGATTCGAACCTGCAATAATTGCAGGCAGCTGGTCTTAATAACAGGGTGCTTTAGACCACTGTTCTACCAAGGCTCTAATTGGGTTAAGGTTCCAAGCAGTGGAATAGGATTATCTTGAAACTCAAAAAAAAAAAAAGTGGTGTTATTAGCCATCAAACCTCAAAAATACACTTTTCCCAAAAGATTTCCACAATTTTGGCCACTACTGTCGGTGAAGCGGTAGCTTATATATTTTTCCCTGCTGATTTTTTCATACCGCTAGATTCAAAACATGGAACCTCCCTCCCTCTCTTCCTTCCTCCCTCCCTCCCTCCCTTGGGATCTTTTGTTTCTTCACCATTGATGTCCTCAGATTCTTCCTCCTTGTGGCATTTTAGGATGTAGAGAAGTGAAAAAAAGTAGAAAAAAATAAGGGCTTTGCAGGGAATCATTTTATAGGCCTGGTCCTTTATGTGAGAATTTAATGGGAGGAGAAGTAAAAAGAAAAAAAATCTCTGCCTTTTCCCCTCGAGTTTTTTTTTTTTGGTGTGGGGTTGGGGTGGGGTGAGTTGTTACATAATATGAGTACCCATTTCAGATGCTGAGGCCGCCATGCCGCCATGTAGATTTCATAAATTAAGATCTGATCACAGACATGTGGATGGAATAGAAACCCAAGAAGTGTTTTAACAAAGAATTTCTTGTTGATTAGAAACTGAGAATGTTTGGTTTTGATCGTCATTCTCCCAGAACTGTGTCACCCCGAAGGCATTATCTTGCCCTTGACTGTCTTTTTTTTAAAAAAAGGTGTGGTTCAGAAAATTGAAAGACGTTCTGTAGCTTTCCACTCAAGTCCTCTCAAGTCACAAGCTGTTATTTTAAACTTCGCCGAAGAGTAATCATTATATACATTTATATACATTTACCAACTGACCAGAAATCAAGGTGACTTACAGAATTCCCTAAGCGGCAAATTTTACAGCTGGGAGACAAAAATCAGAATTAAGAATTAAGTAGTACCTTTTAAAACTAATAAATCTTATTATAAGGCCCAAGCTGGTCTCGGATTCCTTGTTTTTGACTTTCACTGACTAATGCAATTTTCCCAGAGTTCAGTGATGACTGAAGACAAGATTAGCCCTCATAAACATAGATTTTGGCACAAGGAGTCTACCAGTTATATTTTCTTAAAACACAGCTTTCTCATAGGTTTTTTTTCTTCTTCTGTTTAAGAGTTCATTCTGAGCCTCTAGCATCTGTTCACCTAATTCTTTAATTTGGAGAATTTCTGCTAAACTATGCATGGGGGCAAATCTGCAACTTCTCAGTTGTCCTATGCTATATTTATTTTCCTGATCCATTTTTTTAAAAAATAATAATAATAATGACATTTTTATGCCAGAAAAGCAGTGGTGGGGCTGTGGTTAGAATGCGGTATTGCAGGCTAATTCTGCCCACTGCCAGGAGTTCGATCCTGACTTGCTCAAGGTTGACTCATCCTTCCATGACTCATCCACATGTGGCCCTCCCAAGCTCCGTTTTCACTGGGAGAGGGTTGCAGGAGGCTGTGGCAGCTGAAAACGGAGCTTGGGAGCCTGCTTTCGCTGGCAGAGCGCTCGGGCCACCACAGGCGCCCCCGACACGAGTGATGTCAAGCTGGCCATGCCCACCCCGGCCACGCCCACCCCGGCCCTCTGAGGTCAAACACAACCCTGATGCGGAAATCGAGTTTGACATCCCTGGCTTAGAGAGTTGGATTTTTGAAGTGTGGATATTTAGTGCCACTTTAAAGATTCTTCTGCAAAGTTCCTTGAAAGTTTCACCCAGTTATAAAATAGAACTTAGCATTTCCAATTTTCTCTGTCAAAACCAGACAGATCAAAAAACGTATGCACAAAACGTAACTCTTTTTGAGAAAAATTGGAATGTCGATATTAGTAACCTAATAATTTATTCCTACTATTGAGCATTTTTATACTAAATAGGCCTTTCGAAATAGTATTGTTCTTACTATACATGCTAGTTTGGCTATTGTTATTTTAAAATGCAAAATGAACTGTTTTTGGCAACTGGTGTATGTAATTTATGACTGTGACAGTAATTTATGTTACTGTTTATGATTGCAGTTAATTCAGCAGGGCAGGCTGTGCAGCACGTTCTGGATCAAGCGACAGAAACTGGTCAGAAAGGTAAGACAAGACAGTTTATATTAAGTTAGGAGCAGCACCTTCACTCTTACAATAAAAGAAAATGGTACATTTTCCCCCAATTTGGAGCAGTTTGCCTTCTGTACAGACTTCTAACTAGAGAAGTCAGGTTTGATCTTGCTTGTAATAAACTTGTCTTCAGTTAGCCTATACCAATGTTGGTGAACCTTTTCGGCACTGAGTGCCAAAGCAGGAGCATGCGTGCGCACGTGGGGGAAACTGGAAGAGCAGTTCCCTGGCGCACATGTGTGGGAGTGCCGGAAACCGGAAGAGCAGCTCCCCGGAGCGCATGCACGCTGGTCACCTGGTCTTCTGGTTTCTGGCGTGAAGACCAGCTGGCCGGCACAAAACTGGAAGCTCAGCTCAAGGGGCTGCTCTTCCAGTTTCTGGCACTCCCATGCCAGCTGCGTACTGGAACCCAGAAGAGCAACAGGCAACAGCTAACATGCCTGGAGATATGGTTCCGCGTGCCACTTCCAGCACATGTGCCATAGGTTCGCCATCATTGACCTATACCAAAGAACAGAAAACTTCAAATCAAGAAATTCTGTTCTTGAAGGAGAGATTCAATGTTGTTTTTTTAAAAAAAATCAAATGCACTTTCTTAGGCAGGTTTTTATACTAGGCTCCTCCTGCCACCGATTGATCTTGGTTGATCTCAAAGAGCTAAGCAGGTTCAGGTTTGGTTAAGACTTGGATGGGGGACCCATCTCAGGATGATGGGTGAGATTGAGAAGCCAGAAGAATTTTACCGATGAAGAAGTAGCAAATCACTTCTGGATCAGTGCCAACTTAAGTTATAGTGGCAGGGTTACCAGGAGCGAATTTGATTAATGGCGATCTTAATTTTTATTTCTTTCTGGAAAGCCAGAAGGAGCCTCAAGTTTGTAAATTGTCCTAGAAACTATCAATACTCAGAGGCAATGGGAGATTACCTTAACAATAACAGAGTTGGAAGGGACCTTGGAGGTCATCTAGTCCACCCCCCTGCTCACGCAGACCTGTCCTAGGGATTCAAACCGCCGAACTGCCGACCTTTCTGATCGACGAGCTCAGTTTCTTAGCCACTGAGCCACCTAGTCAGGCTACATTGCATGCCTATTTCATTATGAACAGGATGAAGTAGGGTTCAGGGATGAAATCATTGAGAAGTCATAGAAAATAAAATCCAACGATGACAGAAATTTTCAAAAGATAGAGAAATTGAACCATTGACAAATTGGTTTGGTCTGGTCAATGTTTAATTATTTAGGACTTTTATTAAAAAAAACTCATTTTGAACAAATCAGATGTTCAGATCAGATCGGGGAAAGGCCAAATTCTGTCGTTAGCAAGTTTTCTGTTAAGGGTTGAATGCAGTGGTGAAATCCAATTTTTTTTTACTACTGGTTCTGTGGGCGTGGCTTGGTGGGCATGGCAGGGGAAGGATTCTGCAAAATCTCCATTCCCACCCCACTCCTGGGGGAAGGATATTGCAAAAACTCCATTCCCACCCCACTCTGGGGCCAGCCAGAGGTGGTATTTGCCGGTTCTCCGAACTACTCAAAATTTCCGCTACCGGTTCTCCAGAACCTGTCAGAACCTGTTGGATTTCACCCCTGGTTGAATGGGATAGTATCTCTTGATAAGTATAATTTGTTAAGTGAACTGGATCACGTTGATCTTGGAACCTTAAGAATTATCAGCAGCATCCCAAGATTACGTGGTTTGGGGTCAGATTATAACCGCGGTGTCAAACTCAATTTCATTGAGGGACACATCAGGGTTGTGATTGACTTCAGGGGGCGTGGCCAGCTCGACGTCACTTGTCAGGGGCGCCTGTGGTGGCCAGAGCACTCTGCCAGCAAAAACAGGCTCCCGAGCTCCGTTTTCGGCTGCGACGGCCTCCTGCAATCCTCTGCCAGCAAAAGCAGAGCTCGGGAGGGCCCCACGCGACCCTCCCGAGCTCTATTTTTGCTGGCAGAGGCACTGCAGGCTGGTCCTTCAGTGTTTCCAGGGAGGCCCCGTGGGCCAGATCTAAGAACCCCGAGGGCGGATCTGGTCTGTGGGCCTTGAGTTTGACACCCCTGGATTATAATATAGAAGAAAAGGCTCTGGGCATCTACACTCTGAAGAAACCTCAGAGATAATCTATTGCAGACTTCAGGAAATGTCAGTTTTGCTATATCCCCAGGGAGGCGAAGTTGTATATATTAGAGACCCTTAACCATCTCGTGATTTCCCTTTTTTAAAAAAGTTATTGACGACACCTGCAAAACGGCGCAAGATACTGGCGAAAAAGCCGTGCAAAATGTCACAGGTCAGATAACGGCGTGGGGTAAAAGCTTCGGCGAGAGCGGAGAGAAGAAGGAAGAAAAGAAGAACGTTTCAACCTAAATGGGCAGGTCTTTCTTTTGGTTTGCCTGGTGCATTTGAAACGATCCAACTTATCTTTTTATGCATTGGAAATTATCTTCCCATGGCTACCCTATTAGATGTACTTTACACCTTCATTGAAGGTTAAATTATATATTGCGCAAACTTTGTTGTTGTATCAAAACATTAAAAAAAATTGTTTCAAAGTGAATTGGTGACGGCTTGTTTCTGATCATTGCTTTCTGTGATTATATCCTGCCGAGTGAAAATACTAAATCGTACATAATTGCCAAGTCAATTATGCTTTGCCTATCGAAGGATATGGGGTGACATGATAGCTCTCTTCCAGTTATTTGAGGGGGCTGTCACAGAGAAGATGTGGGCTCTTGGGGTTTTGGGCAATCCTCTAGGCAAGGATTGCCAGGATTCGGCGAACCCCCAAATGCCACCTGACTGGCCACACGCACCCTGTCCTGCCCCTCCTAGGAGTCTCCACACAGCCCATTCATCATTCCAGGTAAGTGCAGGGGCTGCGCGGAAGGTCTGGGAGGGCAAAAAATGGGCCTACCGGAAGTTCCGGAAGTCCAGAAATGGGCCTGTTTCCAGCCTCCGGAGGGCCTCCGGGCCCTGGGGGGAAGCTGTTTTCACCCTCCCAGAGGCTCGAAGAAAGCCACTGGAGCCTGGGGAGGGTGAAAAACGGGCCTCCCGGAAGTTCCAGAAACGGGCCCGTTTCCGGCCTCCGAAGGACCCTGGGGAAAGCAGTTTTCTTCCTCCCGGAGGCTCGAAAAAAGCCTCCGGAGCCTGGGGAGGATGAAAAATGCCCCCCCCCGCCATGGTGCAGGCAGCCGACTAGGGTATTTTTCATTTTAAATATGCTTATATGTATGTAATTTCTGGGAATGACTGTGGGAATTTTCAGTCAGATCCCAGCCTGTCTCCACTGACACGGAGTAGAAAACACACAGACCAGAGTATGTTTCAAAATGTCAACTTTTAATAATTGCTTTTGTTGCCATGTTATGTCATGAGTTATAAAGGAGCTAGAAAAAAAAAAAAGCATGAATTTTCGGGACGGGCTTGGGGTGTATTTTAAAAACATCCTGACTGATTAGATCAGGGGTCTTCAAACTTGGCAGCTTTAAGACTTGTGGACTTCAACTCTTAGAATTCTCCAGCCAGCAGAGTCCACAAGTCTTAAAGCTGCCAAGTTTGAAGACCTCTGGATTAGATAAATACATCCGGCACTTTATAGAATTCACCTGGACATAAGACCATGTCAAGACCCTCAAGGCAGCTATGGGAACAATCCAATCCTGATTCGAGACACCCCCCCTCTAACCAATTTTTCCAGGTTCAGCATTTCCAGATGAACGGAGCAAAAATTATGTCAGTGCGCCTGCCAATCTTCTTGGGATATCAATAATTTCTACGTTTTAATTGTTCAACGGGCTAATGCTAAAAGCACTTCAAAAACTAACGTACAAGAAGAATAAAAACTTACAAAAATTCTTCAGACGTCCCAAGGTTATCCTCAAGTACGTTATCCTTTTTTTTAAAAAAAAATACAGAAGCTAAGTGGATATGTAGTGACAAGAAGCCATTCTCCTATGGTTTTTGTGGACATCAACGATGCTTGTTCAGCTTATAAAAATAATCCATTCCTGGAACTCCTCTCTTTACGCACAACCAGACAGTGCTTAAATCGAGGGGAGGCTAAGTACATGATTTAGAGACAGGCCTGTAACTGAAACATGTACAGGCCTGTACATGAAACAAGGGAAACGAGGCTTCTGGCTCTCCTGTTAACTGTAAAAATGGGGGGAAAAAAATCTAGATTATTCCCTGAAGGTCACCCATTCAGCCTTCAGAACCGATCCAAGAGCTTTTA
The DNA here is from genome assembly GCF_029531705.1 of Pantherophis guttatus. Next base: position 5,334,827 of record NW_026844056.1, on the reverse strand, counting down.
CTCAAAAGTGCCTAAACTACAAGTGTAGCATTGCCTGAAGCCAAAGTGCTTGAACAGTTAATATTTCCTTCAGCATTATACATTGCCAGAAGCGATGCTAAGTTTGCTTATTGTGGCAAGGTCGCGCTTCCGTAGAAGAATAAAAGGGAACAGGTTTAAACTTCTCAAGATGAAACCTAAAAAAAAAACCTCTAGGCGGTGCAGATGAGCTGGTTATCTGTAGTCGTCTGTCTCAACTCTAAATTCATGGATTCCCGCCCACCCCCATATTATATATATATAAAAAGGACTAGCTTGAACGGAAGTTAACTGAGAATCATATCCGCTACGGCTAAGTGAGAAAGGGGGTTTTCTGTGTAAACTTCTCGTAAGCTTTTTTTTTTTTTCCAACGGGACTCAGAACACGGGTGTGTCAGGCTAAGACGGAGGAGCCGTTTATGTGAAGGTCAGACCGGCTTCGTTGTACACCTTGAAGACTTTCTCAATCGCGTTGACGTAGGCGGCTGTTCTCAGGTCCAGTCCGAGGTTGTACTTCATGGCGGTACGCATGATTTGCTACGGGACATTAAAAACGGTAGAGTTAGGACTCCCAGAGACGTTTGCTATGCTTTAAATATATATATATATATATAATACACGTAGGAAGATTACTGGGAAGATTACTGCTGGAGTCCAACTGCTATTAGCTTTAGCTAAAAACCTGGTTCAGAGAGAGTAGAAGCTGAGGAATATCTAGAGCAATGTTTCTCAACCTTGGTAGCTTGAAGATGGGTGGACTTCAACTCCCAGAATCCCCCAGCCAGCACTGCTGGCTGGGGGATTCTGGGAGTTGAAGTCCACCCATCTTCAAGCTACCAAGGTTGAGAAACACTGCTCTAGAGGGTTACCCATTATGCTTTTGTTCAAAGATCTATGCCAGGGGTCAGCAACCTGGGGCTCTGGAGCCGCATGTGGCTTTCACCCCTCTGCTGCAGCTCCCTGTCGCTCAAAATATGTGTCACAACCGCCAATGTCTGACATCTGCTGGTTCGTGATTTCTTGAGCTTTTCAACCCATCTTTTTTTGGGGGGGGGGGCGGGGGAGTTCAAAATGTTTTTGTTGCATGCAGAAATAAAACTCTGTAGCAGTTCATTGATTTCATAAATGCAACACATTATAGTTTCTTTATACACAGCATAAAGGTAAAAAAACGATATATGCAGCATTATCTTCATTTTAGCTGTCAAAAGGGTTTTGTGGTTCCCGGTGTTTTCTTTTCTGTGGGAAACGGGTCCAAATGGCTTTTTGAGTGTTTAAGGTTGCTGACCCTTGATCTATCCATTCCATTCTATTCTTTTTTTTGTTTTGTTTTAATTTGATTTATATGCCGCCCTTCTCCGGAGACTCAGGGCGGCTTACAATGCGTTAAGTAATAGCCTTCATCCTTTTGTATATTTTATACAAAGTCAGCTTATTGCCCCCACAAACTGGGTCCTCAATTTACCCACCTTAGAAAGGATGGAAGGCTGAGTCAACCTTGAGCCTGGTAAGATTCAAACCTGCAGTAATTGCAGGCAGCTGTGTTAATAACAGGGTGCTTTAAACCACTGTACTACCAAGGCTCTATTTTTTTTTTTATGGAGGAATTCAAAACTCAGCTAGTTGTGAAACTGCATGAAAATAAGGACGCAGTTCAGGATAATTTCCAATGGCCAACTGGAGATTTTTAAGAAGAGATCTGAAATGGTACAGGTAATTCTCCACTTACGACAGTTCATTTAGTGACTGTTCAAAGCTACAACGGCAAAGCTGAAAGAAGTGACTTATGGCAGTTTTTCACATTTACGCCTGTTGCAGCATCCCCATGGCCATGTGATCAAAATTCAGATGTTTAGCAACTGACTCATATTTACGACAGTTGCAGTCTCGGGGTCGTGTGATCCCCTTTTGCGACCTTCTGACAAACAAAATCAATGGGGGAGCCAGATTCACTTAACAACCGTGTTGCTAACTTAAGAGCTGAAGTGATCCACTTAACAACTATGGCAGGAAAAGTCATAAAATGGGGCAAAACTCACTTGACAAATGTCTTGCTTAGTAAGAGAAATGTTGGGCTCAATTGTGGTCGTTAACTCGAGGAATACCAGTGTATAGGGTCTTCCTGCTGGACTAGAAGACTTCTAAGGTCCCTTCCAACTCTGTTATCCTGCTTGTCACAAGACAGCAACCAAGGGAAACTGCCACGTCCTCTGGCTAAGCTAACACGTTGAACAATGCAATTACCGTATTTTTCCGACTATAAGACACACCAGAGTATAAGACGCACCAAGATTTCAAAGAGGTAAACAAGAAAGAAAAGGTGTTTGCCCTCCCCAGGCCCCAGGAGCACTCTGCAGGCCTCCCAAATCCTCTGCAAGCCTCTTTTTTCACAAAAACAGGATGCACAGAGGGTTTGGGAGGGGGCTGGGGAGGGCAAAAACGCAGTTTTCGTGAAAAACGAGTCCCTTTTTGGCCTCCCAAACTCCCCACGCATCACGTTTTTGCCCTCCCCAGCCCCCAAGGAGCACTCTGCAGGCCTCCCTAACCCTCTGCACATCCCGTTTTTGTGAAAAACAGGCCTGTTTTTTGCGAAAATGGGACGCATGGGACGGGGTTTCAGGAGGCCAAAAATGGCTGTATTTGGTGTATAAGACACACCAACACTTCCACCCTCTTTTAAGGGGGAAAAAAGTGTGTTTTATACTCCGAAAAGTACGGTATATATATGCTTATATAAAGCTCTGTCCTTTCCATAAACTTCATATCCTGTTGCCTCAAGTCCTTTCCCCAGTCGTGTTCCTAGAAATCCTACCTTCTCATATCTCTAAATGCAGAAAGCCTGACTGCTAATGGCAACATTAATAACCATGGCTTCCCTCTGCTTTTCACTGCTAATCTTTCCGCCATAAGGCAAGCAAAATAAGGCAGAAAGAGCTGACAATCAGGAATAGACCAATGACTCCGACCTCTCAGATGACCATCCATAGTAGCATTTAATGTTTCATAGCTGCACCATACGTACCCGTGCGGATCGCTCCATGGTGTAAGCCAAGCCCGAATGCACAATGTCTTTTTCAGAGGCACCCTGTGTGGAAAAGAACAGCCATCAGAACCCAGTTTAAAGTTACCAACCAGAGGCTGGTATGGTTTAAGGGGCCAAATTCCCCTTTTCTAATGTCACTTCTATGTACTGCCTTTTGGTGGAAATTGGTTAATTGAAAGAGCTGTGGTGGCGCAGTGGTTAGAATGCAGTACTGCAGGATAACTCACTGCCAGCAGTTCGATCCTGACCGGCTCAAGGTTGAGGCAACCTTCCAAGGTCGGACCCAAAATGAGGACCCAGATTGTTGGGGGCAAGAGGCTGACTCTGTAAAGTGCTTGGAGAGGGCTGTAAAGTACTGTGAAGTGGTATATAAGTCTAAGGGCTATTGCTATTTGAACATCAGGTCAAAAACAGGGTTGGTAGAGGTATATACCCGCCAAGCTAAAAATTTTTCATATGAAACGTATGTATTGCGTACTGGAATTAATGCACATTATTCTAACAATATTAAGTTTAGATTTCACCTGGGAAAATTGTTTCTGATTTCTAGTCAGAACTGTAATAAGGGTAAGTCCTTGACTTACAACCATTCGTTTAGTGACTGTTCAAAGTTACAATGGCACTGCAAAAGTGACTTATGCCCGTTTTTCACACTTGCGACCATTGAAGCTTCCCCATGGTCGCATGATCAAAATTTAGATGCTTGGCAACTGACTCATATTTATGACGGTTGCAGTGTCACGTGATCATCCTTTGTGATTCTTTGACAAGCAAATTCAATGGAGAAGCCAGATTTGCTTAACAACTGTTTTACTACCTTAACGTCTGTAGTGATTCACTTAATAACCGGGGCAAAGTAGGTCATAAAATGGGACAAAATTCACTTAACATCTGTCTTGCTTAGCAACAGAAATTTTTGACTCAATTGTGGTCATAATTCAAGGACTGACTGTCTTTGAAATTCTTATTAGTCCATTTATTTATTATAAATACGAACCGAGCCAAAACTTCAGCCTTCAACAGAGTTAGCAATAGCACTTTATGGTTAATGGTGTTTTTATGACTTTGTGTCTTCTGATGTTCTGCATGGAGCCACACGAACTGGATAGCACTAGCAATAGCACTTGGTAGACTTATATACCGCTTTGTAGTCCTTTTACAGCCCTCTCTAAGCAGTTTTACAGAGACAGCCTCTTGCCCCCAACAATCAGGGGAGTCCTCATTTTTACTCACTTCGGAAGGACGGAAGGCTGAGTCAACCCTGAGCCTGGTGAGATTTGAACTGTCAAACTGCAGGCAGCCGGCAGGCAGCAGCAGTTGCTTGAGTACTGCACTCTAACCATTGCACCACCGTGGTTCATAAATTAAATAAGTTAAATGTTATTAAATGCATTTTAGCTTCCCTTCTTCAGAGTTCCCTGTGGGTTTTGTTGCTGCATGATGTAAAGTTTGCTTAGGCCTACATATTAAGGAAATAAAATTTTGCAAGAGCTACTTACAGATATTCTATCCTGGAATTCTGCAGTAGGCACAACCGGAATACTTCCCCCGTGTTTCCCAAACTTTCTTTCCAAGCTCTCTTGAACCGACACTAAAAGAATGAAAACAGCCAGCAGTGAAAACTCCTAGCCAACTGGATGATCAAAAGACAGTTCTTCTCAAAGTAGAATTAACTTCCTTTTTTTATTGTGCTGCCTAGGTACATCTATTTCCATGTAAAGGGGGGGGGGATTTCCTCTTAAATCCATTAATCTGCCAAAAACATTCAGCAATGCAATGCCAGAAACCCACCAGCATAGTTTCCAACCAAAACCAGCTAAAACCATCGGGCATGGTGTGCCCCTGAAAGCGATTAAGGAGCCCAGACATGCCCATCGGTGGGCGAAGGCTAGTATACGAAGGATGGAACCCATGAAACGTACTTAGTAGATGGTAGTTTGAGTCCCTTTCGTACTTGAAGGTCAAGCGGCCGTAGCTGACGTGGTTCAGGTTCTTCAACCATTCAAAGTAAGATACAGTCACACCACCAGCATTTAAATAAAGGTCCTGTGGAAAGAATAAGTGAGGAAATGAAAAAGAAGCACCTTCGGATAGGTTAGTAATGATCTAGACCATTGATGGCCAAACTTTTTGCCATCGCGTGCCAAAAGTGGGAGGAGTGCGGGGATGGGGGGTGTCGCGCGTGCGCCCTCACCCATAATTCAATGTGTCCCACACCCTCACTCATTTGCGTGTGCCCCCCCCCACGCTCCCGGCATGTGATGCCACAGTGGGCCCAGTAGGCCCGTTTTTCGCCCTCTCCAGGCTCCAGAGGGTTTCTTGGAGCCTGGGGAGGGCAAAAACAGCCTTCCCCATCCCCATGGAGGCCCTGTGGAGGCTGGAAATGGCCCGTTTGCCAACTTCCAGTGGGACTGGAAGGCCCATTTTTCACTCTCCCCAGGCTCCAGAGCCTTTCGAGGAGCCTGGGGAGGGCGAAAACAGCCTTCCCCATCTGCCTGGAAGCCCTCCGAAGGCCAGAAACAGCCAGTTTCCTGAGTTCCAGAAGTTGGGAAACGTGCTGTTTCTGGCCTCCGGAGAGCCCTCGGGGGGTGAGTAGAGTGAAAAAGGGGCCTTCCAGTCCCATCAGAAGTCAGCAAATGGGTCGTTTCACGCCTTGGGGGGGGTTGGGAAAGGCCATTTTCATCACCCCCAGGCTCCTAGAAAGCCTCTAAAGCCTGGCGAGAGCGAAAAACAGGCCTTCCCCACCCTCCCGAGGCTCTCTGGAGGCTGGAAACAGCCTGCTTCCTGACTTCCAGTGGGCCCGGAAGGCCTGAAAATCATGCGCGCCGGAGCTGAGCTAGGGCAATGCTCATGTGCCCACTGATATGGCCATAGGTTCACCATCACGGATCTAGACAGAACAGGCAGGTAGATTTAACAGGCAGAACATCACTAAAGTGTACGTCTGATATGGGCTTATCCCGAAGGAGGGGTAAAATGTGTCATCAGTCTCGAGTCCCTTGGTGCCCACAAGAGATCTAAATCCAGCCCACCGAGATTCTTAATATGTTGACTCTTATCTACCGCCAATTTGCTTTGGCCGTTAGTAGTTCAGATTCTTATAGAGAGCCTCAACTTGAAATAAACCTACAGTATATATTCATTTGAACTGCCTGGATTCCTGATTTTACAGTCATCGACTTAAAAGTGAAATGACAACTGTAATTAAACACTTATTAACAGGTACATCAAATTTATGTTTGGCTCCAGGTGAGATCGAGAAGCTAAATGAAGAGCAAAGAATTCAAAAGAAAAAGAATTCACTGTTGATAGAATCTCAGGCGTGTCTGATGTTTATTTTTATACTGCTTTCGTTGTATGCCACGCAGTCGCTTCTTGTGAGATGGATGGCCGCACATATTTGATACACGACTAAGTAAATAAAATTCAAGGCATTGAAAAAGGGCAAGGAGGCATCACTCTGCAAAAAGTAGCAGAAAGGAATGAGTAACTGCCTTCGCCATCCTGTTCAGCAACCCAGGAACCAGTTTCATGGTTTCAGGGAATGCATTTTTACTCCCACCCAATTGGCTGGATTAGTAACTTGCCTGCATTCCTGGCTCTGAGCCAGCATTCAGGATGTAGTTCTCAACAACAAGAAAGTCTCTCAGAAACAGTTTTCTTCACTTTGTTCAATGGCTTGAAGTCTCTTCAGGTTGAAGAGCCTCCCATCAACTAGGTTACCCAACTAACACTTCTTGGAAACATGGGATGGAATTATCAGGAATCAAGATGAAGGTTCGGTCCCATCCACTACCTGAATAGCTGAGGAATTTTGCGGGAGTCAACCAAGCAAGGAGATCATGAAGATCCAAAGTTCCTATCTCTGCTTTATGGGGCTGACAATGGCTGAGGAAGACTCATTCCTGCTTCCAAACTAAGCCATACCCAAATAGGAAGAGTGGGGTGAGTTCAACAGAACTTCCTTCCTTGTAGACCAAGATCAAAGACTTGCTAGGCCTTCAAGGGTCTCCCACCTTGGCAACTTTATGGCTTGTGGACTTCAACTCCCAGAATTCCTCAGCCAGGAATTCTGGGAGTTGGAAGTCCACAAGTCATAAAGTTGCCAAGGTGGGAGACCCCTGTGCTAGAGTATAACTGAGGATAAAACAAAAACAGATTTTTTTTTGTATCCAACCCAGCCAAAGGCAGATAACCTTCATAATCTAATTTGCTACTAATAGAGCTATTTGCCAGTTACATTCCTGAAAGCAAATTGAAATCCATTCTATTTCAGAAAAGTCCTGCTGAATAGTTATGTTTTCTTTTTTAAAAAAATCAGAAGTTATCTCCATCAACCAACTTATTTATTTATTTATTTATTTTATTAATTTAATTTGTATACCGCCCTTCTCCCAGAAGGGACTCAGGGCGGTGAACAGCCAAAATTAAAAAACATACAAATACAAAAGTTAAGATAATTAAAAAGAATTAAATCACTAGCTTCCCAATTTAAAACCCCCAAATCCATAAAAATTAAAATCCCAATTAAAAACCATTTAGGCTAGGCCGGCTTGATGGAATAAAAACTTATTCAGGGCTTTACGGAAGGTCCAGAGGTCCGGGATCAATCGTATTCCAGGACGCAGCTCGTTCCACAGGGCAGGTGCCCCCACAGAGAAGGCTCTCCCCCTGGGGGCCGCCAGCCGACATTGCCTGACCGACGGCACCCTGAGGAGGCCCTCTCTGTGAGAGCGTATTGGCCGGTGGGAGGTTATCGGTAGCAGCAGGCGGTCTCGCAAATACCCTGGCCCTAAACCATGGAGCGCTTTAAAGATGAGAACCAACACCTTAAAGCTTAACTTAACATTGTTTTTCACCCAAGACAACAACTATCAAAAAGAACCTTACTGGAATAACCATGATGTTCCGTTCCAAGAATATCTTATCAGCTTCAGGAGTCGTGGGTCCATTAGCACCTTCAGCAATGATCTGGAAAGTAACAGCAGAGCATCACCGTTAAGCCCAGGAAATCTTTAACAGAGGCAGCAATAGGAGCTGGTGGAGAATAAAGTCTCAGCTGGAGGAACTGAGAAAGCTCAGACGATTCATCCATCTTACTTTCGCTCTGACGTTGTGGGCGTTGGCTTTTGTCAACTGTTTTTCGCTGGCTGCTGGGATGAGGATGTCACAATCGGTTTCAAGAATGTGGCAGTCAAGAGCCTGAGCTTTTGGATAGGTGAGAATGGATCCATGTTGCTGTTGAGAGAATGGTGGGAATTATGACGCTTTAGTCTCTTAACAGAATAAAATAACAGAATTGGAAGGGACCTTGGAGGTCTTCTAATCCAACCTCCTGCTCAAGCAGGAGACCCTACACCATTTCAGACAAATCCCTGCCTGATCTCTTCTTGAAAGCCTCCAGTGATGACGCACCCACAACATCTGAAGGCAAGCCGTTCCACTGGTTGATTCTTCTCACTAATGGAAAAATTTCTCTTTAGTTCTAGATTGGTTCTCTCTTTGATCAGTTTCCATCTATTACTTCTTGTTCTGCCTTCGGGTGCTTTGAAGAATAGGTTGGCCCCCTCTTCTTTGTGGCGGTCCCTCAAATATTGGAACATTGCTAGCACGTCCCTTAGTACTTCTCTTCACTAGACTAGGCATAACTCAAACACACCACACATTTTTTTCCAGGGGAAAATTTTGCTCAGCTTCCTCATTTTTGTGTGCTCCTCCTCATTAGTCAACATCCTACTTGGGAGTTTTGTCCCCTATTGATATTTTCTAAAGACCTACAGCTTGACTGCCTCACTCAAGCAAATCTAATTTAAAGTTCTTTCCAATCGGAAGCCTTTGTTTTACCATAAAACTCCTAATACAGTAACAGAATGACTGCTAAGCTTCATAGCCAGTGAAACAGGACATTAAACAATGCTAAACCATTTTGCATACCAGTTTATAATCTTCCAACTCCTTTGGGTCAAGTCCATCAGGATTCCAGATAGCACCTTCTTTTTCTCCAATAGCTATACATTTTGCTCCATAGCGATGAAGGTATCTCATAGAATGCAAACCTACGTTGCCAAATCCCTATTTATAAAAAAAAAGTGAAAGGAAGTTTTGAATTAGCCTCTCTCGAACCTCTATTTTTCTTGAAGCAGCTTCATGAAGCACAACTTTCTAAAGAGCCCAGGTAGCGCAGTGGTTAGAATGCAGAATTGCAGGCTGACTCTGCCCACTGTCAGGAGTTCGATCTGACTGGCTCAAGGTTGATTTCCATCCTTTCGAGGTTAGTAAAATGAGGACCCTGATTGTTAGGGGCAATGTTTTGATTCCATAAACCGCTTACAGAGGGCTGTAAAAGCACTATGAAGTGGTATATAAGTCTAAGTGCTTTTGCTAAAGGAAAGAATCAAAGCCACCCGATTCATGGCCATTCATGGGTAGACAGCTGGTACAATGGCTGGACATGACAAAAATGCCATTTACATGTTACTTGTAATAATCATTGGGCTAACATGCATTATGCATTTAATGTGAGAGAAATATTCTCCCAATATTTTATTTTTTATTCAAAAATCAAAGCTTGATTCTTAGTAACTCTTAATGATAAGGATATACAGCGATACTGAATATCCATGCCATTTTCTTGCCTTGATATGGCGATAATTTATCACTGCCACCTCCCAAAATGTATTTTTCCTCTTGTGACTTCCTAGTTTAGGATACAGTCCTAGATCATTTGATCATAAATTTATTACTGAATAGGTGCATTCATTGTGTTTCTGCACAGAACCACACAGAACAGCATTCCTCCAGTTTTCAGGAAGACGGGTCTAACAGTGGTGGGATTCAGCCGGTTCGGGCCAGTTCGGGCAAATTGGTTGTTAAATTGCTGGCCGCCCTTTCCAGGAGTCCCCACATGCCCCGTTTTGGCTTCCAGGAAAGTGCAGGGAAGCCTACTAATCCCAAAAGGGGGCGGTGTGTGTGTGCAGCGCAGGCCCCCCGCAGCCTGTTTTTGCTCCCAGGAGGCTGCAGGGAGGCCTACCAGGCCCAAAACGGGGCGCAGGGGGGTGCAGCGCGACCCTGTGGTCCGTTTTTGCTTCCAGGAGGCTACAGGGAGACCTACCAGGCCCAAAACGGGCCGCGGCAGCCCGTTTTTGTACCCAGGTGGGTGCAGGAGACCAAGTGCTGCCTGTCACATGCCCTGGTCCCGCCCAGCCATGGCGACGCCCACCCATCCAGTCATTAGGGCAGAGAACCGGTTGTTAAAATTATTTGAATCCCACCACTGAACATATATGTTCCCGATTTAAAGCTTGGGTGTCTCATATATATGAATAACTGAGCAGAACCCCTAAAACAGCGACTTTCCTGCCTGAAAAATAATTAAGGATATCAATGCCTTATCTCAAGGCAATCTAAGTCTTAAGGCTTCATTGCTCCCTTTCCACCCCCATGTGACTCTTGTAAGTCCAGTACCTGGATGGCAAAAGTTTTATCTCCAAATCCTGGAGTCATCCCCAAGAGGCTCATGTATGACGCTTCATTGATGAAGTTCTCAATCCCGTGAAAGACGCCACGACCCGTGGCAGAGATGCGGCCGTGGATGCCACCCTGGCTGATGGGTTTCCCCGTCACACAGGCATGGGCATTGATGTCCTGCAAAAGAAAGAAGGACGTTCAGAAGGTGGAATGGGATGGGCAGAGGTTCTCAAAACTTCTACTATCTGGTCTGCCAGGCTCAGCTTGGTGCCTCACAGGCATCCTGCCATCAAAGGCTACAGGGAGAGGGGCAATAAAGCTGTGTGTGTATGTGATGGGAAATAGGGAGGTGGTAATGACAGGTGATAAAAACCAGGGAAGCTCAGAATCAGTTTGTACCAGCATTCAAGGCAAGGCACCCTGAGAAAGAATGTGGATTACCCCAAAACAGCTCAGCGTTCTCAAAGCACTTCGGGGAGTTCTGATTGGCTGAAGATGGACTGGTCATGGGACGAGAGCTGGGATAAGGGGAAACCTTTCTGTATCTTTTGAATGCGGGAAACCCAGATCTAGCCTCACTTTACTGCAGCCAACATCTTTTAGTAAAAGAACATTTTGCTTCAACCAAGTGGAGTCAAGGGTCTTTCTTTCCTAAGGAATCAGATTGGGGCAGGTCTGACATCTACCCTGGCATGTGTTAATGCCTCCTCTGCTGAGTTTTATCTTTACTGGATTTCAATATCCAAGAACGGTCATATTTACATCACAACCTATGCGAGGAATAACTTTCTACACTGTGTTATCAGACTTAGGAGAAAGCAAAAGATGAAAAAGTCCTCCAGGTTTAGTGAAATCATTTCTTCTCCAGGTTTTGCTAATGTGATTTTTCAGAACAGTGGGCATTACTTCACTTTGCCCTTGTTGGAACTAACTCCACATGTAGCTGGGTTATTTCTACTTTCGCACGTGTTGGCATTCTTCAAAGAACAGTGAATTGCAAATTCACTAGAAATGCAAAGCCACTCCCAGAAATGGAAATTGGGGTCTGTTTAAAACTCTATCTTACGATCCAACTTTACACACTAAGGCACAATTACCAAACTATATTCCAATTTAGGAGTTGTGGGTTCACACATTGCGTCGTGCATTTCTTCATCCTGGCTGCCACTAATGCAGCAAGATGGAGAGAGTTCCATTTGCAATTTTAACAATGTTCTCTAAATTTCCGAGATGAACTGGATGGACCGAAATTCAGGAATCCATCATATAAACAGCCAGCTGCGAACATCCTCCCTCCCCCCCCCTTTCAGTAGTGGATCACAGCAGGGCCGTTAGAAAGAAAATAGAAACATCTCGGCTCTACAGTAGAAAGGCATAAATTGCTTCTTAATGAAGAACAGGACAACAGTTGCTCAAATTCTTCTCAAAAAGGCTTGCTAAAAAGAGTCCTTGAGAATTATGCTTAGATACATGTTTTTTTTTTATGTCTTGGCAGCTGCCAAAAAGATTGACACAGAATGTCCCAAATTTATCTCATATTGTATTTGCTTTACAGTTTTTGCTCTTCTTTCGTTTACATTAGATAGGAATTCTTTCAAATTGGAAATGTTCTTCCTTCTTGGCCTTGTCTCGAGTTTTAAAACATCTGACTCACCGCTTCCAGTTATTATTTTCTTTGGCTGATGAGTCAGAATAATACAAAAATGAAGCTCTCGCTTCGTTTGTAGAAAGTGTATGATGCTGTTGTCATAGTTCCCACATTATACACCGTAAAACTCTGTGGGGTATTCTGCTCTGCCGTGTTGAGCCTTGCAATTTGGGGCTTAACCAGGGAGAAGAGATTGCAGGGCCTAACCAGTGGGAAACAGATGCTGAAATTTTATCTACGTGGACTAGAAGCCTCTGTGCCCCATTCAGGCTCTGGCATACTATATTGGATGGTAAACATTGCATCTACAATTCTTCAGTTTCTGTGCCAATCTTAATTTATTTAGCACCTTGGAATAGCAAAAAAAACAACAAACTGTTTATCTAATCTTAAACTAATAAACTTTCAATCAGAATCCCAAAGGTGCTTTTTCAAAAGGCAAGTGGACTTTCTTTGTTTTTACTTGAAGACTTTTCGCTTCCCATCCAAGGAGCTTCTTCAATTCTGACTGAATCAAGAAGCTTCTTCAGCTTGCCTGAATCAGAATTCAGTCAGCACTGAAGAAGCTTCTTGGATGAGAAGCAAAACATCCTCAAGGAAAAACAAAGTAAATCCACTCGCCTTTTGAAAAAAAGCCCCTTTGGGACAACCATGAGCTGGATGATTGAGTATCTCCATTGACTTTCCATCTGAACATCCTATAAACCCTGTATTTTTTTCTATCAACTCTTGTTAGTAGCTTTGGAGCTTCACAAAAATCTTTGAAAAAGCAAAGGAGAGGAAATCTCACACTTCAAATAAACAAGCATTTTATCATACATGGGTAATCCGTACAAAAAAAAAATCACTGGCTTTTAAATTCACAAACTGCACCAGTCGCATGAGCAATAAATTAATTCTTTTGGGCAACGAACTATGGATTATATTCCCAATTATGATATCAAATCAGGAGTTTTCAGTGAATTCTCAATTGCATTAGATCCAAGAACAAGAATATGCCTATTTTTAGCAATCTGCTACACCCAGAGAAAAATGCCAGTGCGTCAAGGCAGGAAAACCTCTCTTAATAAAACTGGCCAAAAAGGGGAAAAAGTTATTTAGAGCTGCAGCTTTGCTGACTAGAATACTGACGAGCAAATTATTTTCTCCTCTTTTCTTCTCTCCACAATGTGTGTGCAGAAAAACAAACGCCATTTGTCACTTAGTTGAAATTTCATAGTCTTGTAATCCGGAGTGATTTTTTTTGCCAAAGTTTAAAGTATCCATCTCAAGTAAAATTATGTGAGAGAAGTCCATGGAGTCACTCAAGAGGCTGTTTAGAAAACTGTTTCCATGGTCACCCTGAATAAGCAAAATGTTAACTCAGATGAACCGAAGTGGAATAATTCAATTGCTTGCTCATGCATGAATAATTAAAAGAATTTTGAAAAGAAGGACTTTCTCTTGGTGGCCAAACCCCTCCCTCCCTAGTCTCCAATTTTCCCCTGCCTTCTAGTTGAAAACGATTACCGTGTTTCCCTGAAAATAAGACCCTGTTTTATATTTTTTTGAACCCTGAAATAAGCACTTGGCCTTATTTTCAGGGAGGTCTTATTATTTTGGGGCACGTGGAACAAAATGTCCTCCTGACATTTTATCTGAGTCTTAGGAGAGGGGCGGCATATAAATTGAATTAATTAAATTAAATTCCAGCTCTGTCTCCCTTATCCTAACCAGAGGAAATGGCGGGGACCAGCTGCACGTGTTTAAATATTTTCAGGGAGGGCTTATTTTAGCGCATGTGCTCAAAAGCCCAATTGGGCTTATTATTGGGGGATGTCTTATTTTTTGGGAAACAGGGTAGGTACAAAACTGAATTTAAAAGAAAAGCTCCCTGGCACCGTATTTCAAAAAAGATTATATCTTCCCTAGTCGATGAGAACAGTTGTCAAAATCAGAAAGCAGAACTTTCGATTATTATTAAATATTGTCAATTTTTAGAATTGGGCATGGTCTCATTTCAGGGCTAATACAGCCTGGATGTAATTTATGCTGACAGATTGACTGTTTTCATAATTTTATGCCAGTTTGTTAACAGTTAAAAGTGCATATCAACACTGCAAAAACAACCATGTCAATACATGACTGCCAGTTATATTGCAAGGAACTACCTACAGATTACTAGTACAGTTTATTATGGACTGGTTTTCTAGAAGTCTATTATTTAATCTCAAATGGCAACAAACGCCAAAGCTCGGGGCATCACTCTTTGCAAACGTGCCAAGATCTCCTCCTCAATGTGCATCTTTTATTAATTTACAGCTCCAATACAGAGAAACTAGCAGAGGCAAGGGAAGAGAATTCAGTACGGCCTTTGAATTGGAGTCAATATATTATATTAAAACTGTTTGAGGAGCCCTGTGGTGTGGGGAGAAAAAGGATGCGACAAGGGCTTGCCCTACACTATGGCAGCTTACAAAACAAAATAGAAATTAACTGATTTGCAAGCCTCCAAGAACAGGCGCCGTGGTAAGAGAAGCTCTCGAATCCCCTGCGCTAGGTGACTCCACTCAATCACCTAGCACAGAGGTGTCAAACTCAAGGCCCGGGGTCCAGATCTGACCCATGGAGTGCTTAGATCTGGCCCACGAGGATGCCCTGGAAACAGCAAAGGACCGGACCGCGGTGCCTCTGCCAGTGAAAATGGAGCTGGTGGGGGGGAGGGCGGTGGCAGAGGATTGCAGGAGTCCGTTGCAGCCGAAAACGGAGCTTGGGAGCCCGTTTTTGCTGGCAGAGCACTCAGGCCCCCACAGCCCCCCCCGACACGAGTGATGTCAAGCTGGCCACGCCCCCTGGCCACACACCCCGCCCCCCGCTTGAGGTCAAACACAATCCTGATGCAGCCCTCAATGAAATCGAGTTTGACCTAGCACATTGCTAGGGAGGACAGCAGACACACAGATAAGACCTCCCCTGATAAGCCCAATCGGGCTTTTGAGCACATGCGCTAAAATAAGCCTCCCCCCGAAAATAAGTCCTCCCTGAAAATATTTAAACGCAGAGCTGGAAATCAGATAAGACGGCAAGAGGAGCCCCATCTTGCTCCACATGCACCAAAATAATAAGACCTTCCCGAAAATAAGGCCAAGTGCTTATTTTGGGGTTCAAAAAAATATAAGACAGGGTCTTATTTTCGGGGAAACACGGTAATTATTTGGGGAAAGACACTCATTCAACAGTGATGTTTGCAGACATATAGACCTTATATTGATCTTATGTTGCTTGTCCAAAGAACTGCAAATCTGTTCTAGGTCTATGCTAGGTTGTAAGCAACTTGAACAACAGGTCGTAAGGCCACTGTGCCATAAGTGAAGCTTTTGTTCAGAACTTACATAGTGCCCTATGGTATTAGCATAGGTGTCTGCAATCCACGACATCTCCCGTTCACCGGTGCTCATGTCAGGAGCTGGCACATCCACACCGGGCCCTGTTTGGCAAAGCCAGGAACAAAAGGGGGACACCATTAAACATAAACCAATTCCGCGCATGGAAACCAAAAGAATCAGCTGGGATATTGCTTACGGTTATGTTAGGGTTACGCTGCAAAGCCATTAGAAAGAATGTTGTCTTTATTCATGGATGCAATGATTCATGGTCTAAATCACTGTTTCCCAACCGTGACCCTTTGAAGATGTATGGACTTCAACTCCCAGAATTCCTCAACCAGCCATACTGGCTGGGGAATTCTGGAAGTTGAAATCCAAGCATCTTAAAATAGCCAAGGTTGGGAAACACAATTCTAAACAGAAAGAAACGTCTCCATTCAATCACTTAGAAGACAAAAAGAAGCAGACTATCCCTACTTCATGGGGGAAAAAAATCTGTGCCTTAAAAGATTTTTTAAAAAGATAGTTGGAAGGTGGAAATAATAAACCTATTGACTTGTACCCCAAGCTACCAAACAATGTTTATAAATTGAACATTTTTCTTTTTTCCCCAGCTGTTTGCTCTGCTCTATCATATGTTGCTAAGGAATGACCCCTGGCTTCCAGAAGGGGTTCAGGCAGTGGTGGAATTCAAATTTTTTACTACCGGTTCTGTGGGCGTGGCTTGGTGGGCGTAGTGTGGCTTGGTGGGCGTGGCAGGGGAAGGATACTCCAAAATCTCCATTCCCACTCCACTCTGGGGCCAGCCAGATGTAGTATTTGCTGGTTCTCCAAACTACTCAAAATTTCCACTACCGGTTCTCCAGAACCTGTCAGAACCTGCTGAATTTCACCCCTGGGTTCAGGGTCCACAGATAGTTGCAGGCGGAAAGAAGGGAAGCGAATTTTATTCCCATGATTCAAATGCTGGAGAGATTATTAAAGAATGAACGGCGTGTTTACAGCAAAAAGAGAACAGGATAAAATGGGTGTTTCTCCCATCAGCTATGAAGTGAACAAACAAGACAAATTGGTCTTTTGATTTGACAGCTTGACAAGCCAAGTATGAGCAGATCTCTTTAATATGATTTTCTAGGTACTCTCGATGTGGAGGGTTTGAAGAGAGAGGTGCAGAATTCATCAATCTGGAAGAATTCTGTTCCCAGGTGAATGGATTTTTTGCACATCCCTGGAACCGAAAGCATCAAGCATGCAAACCTACAGCTCAGACGCCCTTGGGCTTTGCTGTAGCTGATTAATTAAAACTGGGGTCTCCAACCATGGCAACTTTAAGACTTGTGGACTTCAACTCCTAGAATTCCTCAGCCAGCTTTGCTGGCTGAGGAATTCTAGGAGTTGAAGTCCACAAGTCTTAAAGTTGCCATGGTTGGAGACCCTGAATTAAAACAAGGAAACACAAGCACTGTTGTCCTTCCGAGTGTCTTCACAATATGCACCACCACATTCAAGTTACCAGTGCTACTTTGGGGGGGTGGGGGAGGGCACAGTTTTACTATCTAGTACTGCTGATTCCTCTCGCCCAGATCAGTACAGATATTCCCGTTTTACATACGATGAAGCCTTTCTTTGCGAGTTCTATGGTAAACCGCCTTGTGATTTTTTCCAATTCATTATCCTACAACAACAAAGGAGACAGTGAATATTCAGGAGGTGAGTAAGCAACGCCCAAAGTCAACACTTGTGATTTTAGCAAAGGTTTAGCCGATAGCTCCTAGGCCATCTACTAGTCTAGGCTTAGCCACCATGCAAATAACAGGTGAGGTACCAGCCCAACCCATTGTTTTGGATTGTATGTGAACCTTGGAAAGTAACTGCTGCTATTAATCTTCCCAACCTCTGAAGGCCAGGATCAATTTGTGAAGTTCATCTCTAAAGTGTTGGCGAGAGAGGAGGGAGCTATTCCACAGCTGGACAGCTGTGAGGTCAGGAAAAATATGCTTTGTCTCTTGGAGGCACAACAGATTGCAGGAAAATGTGTTTATTCTGCTGTAAAATTCCCTCCCTCTTCAAGTAAATAAATAAAATAAAGTTTTTACTCGGGATTTTGTTTAATCTGGTGCTACCAGCGCCCCTGTAGAGTTTAATAGGAGCCGTGGTAGCACAGTGGTTTTAATGCAGTAGTGCTGGCTAACTCTGCCCACTGCCATGAGTTCAATTCTCACTGGCTCAAGGTTGACTCAAGCTTCCACCCTTCTGAGGTCGGTAAAATGAGGACCCAGATTGTTTTGGGCAATATGCTGACTCTGTAAACCATTTAGAGAAGGCTGTAAAGCAATGTGAAGCGGTATAGAAGTCTAAGCGCTATTGGTCACTGCGGTAAAATTTAGCATTTTAATGCTGTTTAAGATTTTTAACCTTTCTTTACATCTTTATGGTCTCATTGTTAACTTTAACAATGACTTTTAATGACATCAACTGCCACTTTAGGATTGCTAGAAACACACCACAACTAAAACTAAGGATTACAATATTCTATTGCAATAATTCTGAACCACCCTTTATCTTGAAACCTTGCGATTGGAATAAATCCTTTTTATTTAATTCTTCTTATCCTGAGTGTCCATCACTGCACAGCACATACCCCCAAAACATAAGTTGGCTTGCAAAGTAGACTCAAGTTTACATTCTAACTTGTGTAGAATGAAAGCATTCTAAGCAAACTGATCTTTTATTGGCATATTGGCCAAAACATGCAACATCTGACCAATACTGCATCCTTCCTCATATACAGGGAGTCCTCAACTTACAACAGTTCATTAGTGATTGTTCAAAGTTACAACGGCACTGAAAAAAGTCACTTGTAACTGTTTTTCACACTTATGACCGTTGCAGCATCCCCATGGTCACTAGATCAAAGTTCAGATTTTTGGCAACTGATTCATATTTATGACGGTTGTAGTGTCCCGGGGCCATCTGATAACTTTTTGCGACCTTCTGACAAGCAGAGTCAATGGGGAAGCCGGATTCATTTAACAACCGTGTGACTCACTTAACAACTGCAGTGATTCAGTTAACAACTATGGCAAGAAAGGTCATAAGACAGGCCAAAACCCACTTAACAAATGTCTCACTTTGCAACAGAAATTTTGAGCTCAATTAAGGTTGTAAGTCAAGGACTACTTGTAGTGACATGGGTACAATTTGGCTGCTAACTAAGTCATTCCTTTTATTTCAGAAAAAAAGGTGACAGCCTCAATTGACCAAAATAATTGCAGGCAGCATTCATACTGTAAGCTTATTTGGCAACTTTTCCTGTGATTATTGCTTATCTGAAAGGTATGATAGGTATGAATGTATGCAATTAATCTCTCCAGACCAAGAAAATATATAGAATTCTACTGCATTGTCTTAACTGGTCTATGTTAAGAAAACAGCTCCTCAGATATCTAAGCCTAAACATGCCGATTGAAAGCATATTTTTCTGGAATTTGAACTTACTGTATATAGCCTAGGATTGATCTTAACACCAGCCTTTGCACCACCAAATGGCACATCTGAAAACAAATGTTCACGCTTAAGTTAAAAAAAAAAAACAAAGGACAAGAATGTAAAGATGGTAAAGATTTATCTTATCGCTAGCTCTGATGCCTGTCTGGTCTTTTCCACTTTAGGAATTAGACCCAGAGATATCAACAGAAAATGAAAAAAAAATGCAAAAAAATAAAATAAATACATAAGACAATGATTTATTTTAAAATAATTCACCATGCCCTTCAACATAATGAAAAGACAAGATTCAGAATTGGGTTTTTTTTTTACAAGAATTATTTACCTATGAAAAACAGGATATTTCTTTTCTATAGTATTACATCTAATTAGGTGTGCAAACTTCTACAAAGGTTTATTTGTGCTACTTGATGGTAGTTGAAGAATTGTTTGGATTCAGGCCTCTTTAAGACCAGTGGGACCAACCACTCTACTCAAGGGATATGCTCACCATTTCTTGTTTTGCTAATTTTGATCAGCTAGGAGATCAGACAGGAGTTTTAAAAGCTTGTATTACATCAGATTTAATCAATTTTTCTCTGTTTCATAAACAGAAAAGGAGCTGCACGCTGAGGCTGGATGAAGGCTAGAAATGTTATTTCTGAAATGCCCTAAAATTGGCAAAGTAGATATCTCTACTCCCAGGGACATCCTTCATTTTCAGGCACACCAAGAAAACAGAAAAGAAAACTTAAAAATCCCCAGGAAAGCATAGATCAGGTGTCTCCAACCTTGGCACCTTTAAGCCTGAAGGACTTCAACTCCCAGAATTCCCCAGCCAGCTGGGGAATTCTGGGAGTTGAAGTCCTTCAGGTTTAAAGGTGCCAAGGTTGGAGACACCTGGCATAGACAGGTGCTTTACAAGCTCAGCCCACCCACACAATCTATGGAGAGAGGTCATTTCCCCCACAGGCCATTACTCCAAATACCTTCTCCAGGAGCTCACCAAAGCAAGGTAGATCTCTCTTGCTCCCCAAAATTCCTAGCTCTTACATGGGAATAATGCTCATAAACATCTTTCTGACAAGATTAAAAGCCCTGGGGCATTTTAGAATTACTTACCAACTACTGCACATTTATATGTCATAAGAGAAGCTAGAGCTTTCACTTCATCAACACTCACTTCCGTGCTGTAACGAATACCTGTTTTAAAAGAAACATGTATGTTAGCGACTGATGCATGTGTGTCGCCTGCCAATAAGAAATCAGCCACGAGCACAAAAGGAGCACAAAAAGAAAGACAACTATTTTTTTTTTTTAAAAAAGGCAATTTACCGGGGAGGCCAAATACAATGCAATTTATTTTGCCCAATCTTTTGGCGATAAAAAAAAAAAGCCAAATTTGTAACTAATTCTATCAGCTCTCATATTTGTTCCACCGTGCAAATCCACAATGTGAGTCATTTTGTTCAATGATTGAATTATCATCTTCACATCTGGTTTTAAGCAGGAATCCAATCCAACTACAGACCTAGGTCCCCAAATTTGTTTTAATTTAATTAATTCAATTCAATTTATATGCCGCCCCTCTCCGAAGACTCAGGGCGGTTTTCATAATTCTGTAAATACTTTTTTTTAATTAACCTAGTATTATTCACAAGGGCTCATTTTTTCAACATTGTATATGCTGTTCTTGGTCTGGAAAATCCAACTGTGAGCAAACCAGCACTAATAGGCAGCTATTATGCAATATTTGAAGTAATAAGCAGAATACTGACAGAATAATATATACAGTTGGGTTTAAGGAGACGATCACTGAATGAAGAAATCATTTCAATGAAACGGACGTTGTCTGGTCTGAACGTCCATTTTCTGGGCGCTGCGACCACAATCCATAGATGGGTTCTATTCCACTTGTCCTGACAGTTAGAGTGAAAAAAAAAAAAATTTCTCCTTCGTGCTATGGCCACACCCACCTTTCCCAAGAACCTCCAGTCTTTTTGTCACAAAGACACTGTAACCAGACCATGAACATTAAGAACCAACAACTCGAAAAAACGATCAAAGTCAAATCCAACACATGAGCAGGAAGCCCAACAAGGAAGACAAGGTGGGGATGGATTGTGGTCGCAGCGCCCAGAAAATGGACGTTCAGACCAGACAACGTCCGTTTTCCAGTGCGCTGCTCCCACAATCCATAGATGGGATATACCCAAGTTCACGGTCCCTGGGCGGGAGGCTTACTGCTCCCGTGTCCCGGGTCAGACACAACATTTTGCAACACCCTGCGGCCAAAAGAGGCCTCAGCCGAGGCATACGTATCGATCTTATAATGTCTAATAAAGGGTGATGCAGATGTCCACGTGGCCGCCCTGCAGATATCTAGTACTGAAGCCTGGGAAGACCAAGCAGCTGTTGCGGCAGCACTGCGAGTGGAGTGTGGCAGGATCTTGCCAGGTAAGGGCTTGGCTTTGATCTCGTAAGCCATGGAGATACAGGCTTTGATCCAACGCCCCACTGTAGGGGCCGAGACCTTCAACCCCATAGAAGTCGGGTGAAACGACACCAGCATGGCCTCCGTGCGACGGAAGGAGGCAGTTCGATGAATATAGTGCTTCAGAGCCCGTCTAACGTCCAGACGATGCCAGCGCCGCTCTTGACGATGCCGAGGTGATGGGCAAAAATCCGGTAACACCAGTTCCTGAGACCGGTGAAACAAAGAGTTCACCTTGGGTGTGAAGGTTGGATCCAATCTCAAGACGACTGTGTTGCTGTGGAAGATACAAAGGTCCTTCCGTATTGACAAAGCTGCCAACTCCGACACCCCGCCTCGCAGATGTAATGGCGAGTAGGAAAGCCACCTTGAAAGATAGATGTTTAAGAGAAATGGAGTTCAGCGGTTCAAACGGTGGCTCCACAAGTGTCTGTAATACAAATGGGAGGTCCCAGGAAGGAAATCGGTGCACCATGGGAGGAGAAATATTAGATGCCCCATGCAGGAAACCCTTAATTCGAGGGTGATGGGCCAATGTCGGATATGGCGCACAAGTGATTATAGTAGATAAAGCGGCGGTCTGTCTGCGCAGTGTGGAAGGTGCAAGACCCTTTTTCAGGCCTGCTTGAAGAAATTCCAGGATTGAAGGAACATCCGCTGACGTCGGATCCAGGTGCCGCTCGCCACACCAAATGCAGAACGCTTTCCAAGTTGCCTGATAGATTCTGGATGTCGATGGTCGGCGAGACGCCTGAATGACTCCGATCACCTCATCTGACAGACGATCCCTCCTCATGATGGCCCTCTCAAGTGCCAGACGGTCAACCTGAGCCACTGAGGGTCCGGATGACGGATGGCACCCTGGCACAGAGAGAGCCGATGAGGAGGAATCACCCACGCGGGAGACGCCGACAGGGCCACCAGATCCGCGTACCACTGTCTTCGGGGCCAGTTGGGCGCCACCAGAAGAAGCTCTGCGTTTTCGGCCAACAGTTTTCGGATTACTCTGGAGATGAAGGTATTGGAGGAAACGCATACAGTAGGCCCTCCGGCCACGGGCATCTGAGGGCGTCGCAGTCCTCCGCTCTCGGGTGCGGATACCTGGAAAAGAAGCGTGGAAGGTGGGAGTTCAGGTGACTGGCGAACAGATCTATGACCGGTGTTCCGAATCGCGCGGTGAGCTCTAGGAACAATTGGGGGTGCAACTGCCATTCGGCAGGGTCTATCCGCTCCCTGCTGAGCCAGTCCGCCTGTACATTGTCCACCCCCGATATGTGGTCCGCTCTGATGGACGACAGGTGACGTTCTGCCCACTGGAACAACCTTTCCGACTCGACCATGAGCGCCTTCGATCTCGTACCCCCCCTGTCGGTTGACATGCGCTTTGGCGGATACGTTGTCTGTTAGGATCAGCACGTGGGCGCCTTCGAGGGTGGACTGAAATGGTAGAAGAGCCAGCCGAATCGCCCGGAGCTCCAACAGGTTGATGCTCTTCTGTCTCTCCGACGGAGACCACTGGCCCTGTGTCACTAGGTGTAAGAGATGGGCGCCCCAACCCTGGAGACTGGCGTCCGAGGTAAGGACCAGTCGAGCTGGCTCCAGGAAGTAGGAGCCTCGAGTGACCGCTGGAGAGATCCACCACCGTAGGGAGAGCCGAATCTTTGGCGGCAAAACCACCTTGCGCGCCGATGTGCTGCGCCCCGACCTCTGAAAGGGGAGGAGGTACCACTGCAGAGGACGATAATGACTTCGTGCCCACGGTACAATGTCGAAAGCCGACACCATCTTCCCCAAAATCCGTGACAGCGAAATCAGGGGAACCCGGCGTAGGCTCAGGCTTTGATTGATGGACTCCCGGATACTTTCGATTCTGTCGGGAGATAGGGAAACTTGCCCCACAGCCGAGTCTATCACCGCCCCAAGGTGTAAGATACGTGTGGTCGGGTCCAGATGACTCTTTGCGACGTTGATGGTGAACCCATGTCGTTGGAAGGTATCGATCACACAGGTAATGTCGCTGCGGGCCGATGTAGTTGAGCTGGACAGGACCAGGATGTCGTCCAGGTAACACAAGACTCGAACAGGGACGGTTCGTAGGGAGGCCGCCACCACTACCAATTTTGTGAACGCTCTGGGGGCAGAGGAAAGCCCAAAGGGCATTGCACAATACTGGTAGTGGCAGCCCGAATATTCGAATCGGAGGAAGCGACGGTGGGCAGGGTGCACCGGAACGTGAAGGTACGCCTCCCGGAGGTCCACGGACTGTAGGAAGTCCCCTTGTCTGACGCAGCCAAGTATTGAGCGGAGGGAGTGCATCTTGAACCTTCGATAGCGCACCGACAGGTTCAAGTTTTTTAGATTGAGTATGCCCCTCCAGCCCCCCGAGGCTTTGGGGACCAAAAACAGACCTGAGTAGAAGCCGAGGCCCTGGTGCTCCGCTGGGACCGGTTCTATGGCCCTGATGGACAGTAAATGGCGGATCTCCTCTTCCATCAACGCTTTCCTGACCGGAGAAGATGGAATTGGGCAACGCAGGAAACGATGTGGAGGTTGTCCAGTAAATTCTATCAGCAGGCCGTGGGAAATGGTTCGGAGCACCCAATTGTCCGCAGTTGACGCCTCCCATTGACGATAAAATTGCTGGAGTCGACCGCCGATGGGAGCGGGTGTCAGGGCGTCACTTGCCTCTGCGAAACGGCTTGTACCCGGATCCTCGGCCAGGTTTCCTGGCTGGGGGCTGGTACCTCCCACGATCTCTGGACTGCTGTCGATCCGGGTATCTGTCCCCGCCAAAGGACGAGAAACGTTGAGAGGAGGATCCCCCCGATCCCGAATAGGCCCGAAAGGGCTGTCGTTGGGTGTACGGGCCGTACCGGCGTTCAGGTCGCCGAAAGGACGAAGGAAGGACTTTTCTCTTGTCCTTATCCTCTATTAAAAGCGGATCCAAAGATGTCCCGAACAGCTTTGCACTTTCGTAAGGAGCAGCCGCCAGCTTCCACTTTGCCTTGGCCTCCGCTTTCCAGTTGCGGAGCCAAAACAAGCGGCGTGAAGTAACAGTCGAGGCCATCATACGGAAGCGAATTTCGCTGAAGACAAGGAAGCGTCCGCAGAATATTCGACGGCCGCCACTATTTTATTGATATCTTGGTGCCACCTGGTTTCTTCCGGAGGCAGACGCTCTTGAAGCTGTCTTAGCCAGATCAGAGTAGCCCTGTTAAAAAACGACGTGGCTGTGGCGGTTTTAATTGCCCAGGCGGCTGCCTGGTGTGCTTTCCGAAATGATAGCTCAGACTTGCGGTCCTCCGACTTAAGGCTATCTAAAGGGTCCGTAGAAACAGCAGAGGAAGACGAAAGGCTTGCTACCGGGGTATCTATAGTAGGCAACTCCAGAAGAGCCTCAAGTTCAGGAGCCGCACAAAACAGCTTTTTGTCTTGGTTACTTGGCGCTGTTAGGGAGCCAGGCTGAACCCACGGAGAACGAACGACCTCCGTAAACAACTGAGGGCAAGGGATGAAATCCTTGTTCGGAGTAGAAATGCGAAAAAGTGCGTCATGAGGCCCCGCTGTAGCCTGGGACTCGGAAGCGGACGAGGATGTTTGCTCAAGGTTAGTGGCCAAACGGGCCTTGTGGAGCAGAGATTTAAACATCGACGGCTTAAACAGACCAGTGAAAGCCGGGGTATCCGGGGGGAGATCCTCGTCCTCGGACAACTCCACATCTTCAGGAAGCTCCTCTTCCTGTTCAGAGTCGGACGGGGAGACACTGTCTTTGTGAAATACGTGGGCCCTCGCAGGGGGAGGTGGTGGCGGGACGGGAAGTTGTTGCTGGGGAGGGGCGATCCCCTGTTGCATACTCGCAGCCCATAGCGATGACAGGGCCGATGAGAAAAATGACTGGAAATCAATTTGGTTCCCCATCAGACTGCCGTCGGTAGTACGCATGCCAGCAGCTGTGGGCGTGAATGTTGCCTCTGGCTGGCGGTGAAGTGGGGATGCAGATGTCGCCCCACCAATTGATGACACGTCCGGCAAAGAAATGGAGACCCCCCTGGTTAGACCCCACGGAATAGCTGTGGTAGCCTGATTGCCCAGCAACTGTGACTGGGGAGGCGCGGAGGGCTGCTCTCGCATGTTGATGCCTGGACTAGTCGACCTTCGCAGGGAAGTCTGGTCACCCAATACCATTGAGGCTTGGTTAGCCCTCTTAGCCTTATCGTATTGTTTTTCCAATGCCCTGTGGCGCCGCAAAGCGTCCTTATCTTGGGCAGCAGAAGACCTGGGTTGAGATGAGGAATGGCCAGCTGAAACTGTCCCCTTGCCGGTCTTCTGCCTGTGAGAGGTGGAAGGCATAGGCGGACTGACCTCAGTCTCTGAGTCTGATGACAGGGGTGTGTCAGCCATAATTGTTATAAGGGCACCTTTGATAATGCCTCCAGATGGCGCTGTCCCGCCAAAGGAACAGGGACACTCGCCTTGCCCTTATCTATTCAACGGGCACTTTAAGGAGGCCACAACCCGCCAAAACGCCAAATGGCGAAGATGACTTATCTGCTGAGATGTCAAGTCCAGATAGGCGAGCCTCCCCTCTCCGCTGAAAAACTCTCAGCCGTCACCCTGGTGGAAAATGGCGGTCGCCGCGATCACAAAATGGCGACCGCAACTGCTGGGCGGCAAGGGCTGTCGTAGATATTCACGCTGCACAGTGGCGTCTTAACGGCAGTAGCGAAGCCGCTCGACACGGAGACTGCGCCCAGCAGATAATCAGCGGAGAGAAACGTCGGAGCCTGCGCGATCCCGTGCAGTCGCTCCGGAGCCGCCCGCCCGCAAATCGAGAGCTTAAAATGAGGTGCGGGAAGGTAAGCCAGCTCACCAGCTGCCTCCCCTCGGCACCGGCGGCTAATTAGGCCCCTCGGCTCCGCCCCGTAGGGTCAGAGTGCCGAAAGCTGCGATCCGAAGCGAGAGAGAACGAGAGAGGCGTGGGGCGGTCTGGAGCCCCAGAGCCGCCACGCGCGCTTCCGCAGCGGCCAGAGATCTTCTGCTCTCAAACCGAGGACAAATTTAATCAAAAATAAAAGAAATCACCTAAATAGCAACTAATCACCGCAATGAGAAATAGCACGAGGAAACACTGCAGTCCTGTCAGGGACAGAGTGAAAAAAAGACTGGAGGTTCTTGGGAAGGTGGGTGTGGCCATAGCACGAAGGAGAATTTTTTTTTTTTTTCCTCTAACTGTCAGGACAAGTGGAATAGAACCCATCTATGGATTGTGGGAGCAGCGCACTGGAAAAAAAGCTGTCAAATGATTTGAACAGAGAGTAATAAAATCAAGGATACAACCCAGGGGTGGGATTCAGCTTATTCGGACCGGTTCGGGCAAACTGGACGCTAATTTTACATTTGGTTCGCCGAACCAGTATTTGCAAGGACTGGCTGGCCCCTCCCACCCCTCCCCTCCCAAGAGTCTCCAGGTGGCCTGTTTTGGATGCCAGGTAAGTGCAGCGCCCACACAGAGGCTCTGGGAGGGCAAAAAACAGGCCTCCTAGAAGTTCTGGAAGTCTGGAAACGGGCTCGTTTCCAGCCCCCCGAGCCCGGGAGAAACTGTTTTTGCCCTCCCAGAGGCTCGAGAAGAGCCTCCGGAGCCTGGGGAGGGCAAAAAATGGGTCTCCCGGGAAGTTCTGGAAGCGGGCCCGTTTCCGGTGTCCAGATCCCAGGGGAGGCCATTTTCACCCTCCCAGAGGCTTGAGGAAAACCTCCAGAGCTTAGGGAGGGTGAAAATGTGCCCCCCCCCCATGGTGCAGGAGGCTGAGTAGGCCATGCCCACCATGGACACACTCACCCAGCAAATGGGCAGACAACTGGTTGCTAAATTTTTGAATCCCACCCCTGAGACAACCAAACTAGAAATAAGGAGAAATTTCCTGACAATGAGAAAAATCAATTAATGGAATGGCTCCTCCAGAAGTTGTGGGTGTTCCTTCACTGGAGATTTGTAAGATGAGATTGGACAGCCATTTATTTGGAATAGTCTCCTGCTTGAGCAGAACCAGAAGGCCTCCTCCAACGTCCCTTTGAACTCTTGTTATTCTATATTCATAAATGATATTAGCGCTTGTTCAGCAAGACTTACAACTCCATACCATTCATAATCGTTAGTGGTTTCCACTGACTGATCTAAAACACATGTCAGGCTCAAAAGTCCACAATATCCCGGATTCAGCTGCTAAAATATAAAAAGGTAAAGGTTTCCTCTTTCTGGTCATGCCCGACTCAGGGGGATGGTGCTCATCTCCGTTTCTTAGCCGAAGGAGCCAGCATTGTCCAAAAATATTTCCGTGGTCATGTGGCCAGCATGACTATAAGCTGAGCACACAGAACCTATTACCTTCCCACCCAAAGTGATATCTATTTATCTACTTGCATTTTGCATGCTTTTGAATTGCTGAATAGGCAGGAGCTGGAGCAAGGAACGGGAGCTCATCCCATCGTGCGGCACTCAGGTTTTTAACCGCTGAGCCATCGTGCCCCCATTGACTAAAATATAAACATACTAATACAGGTGTAGGATTTCTCTGGTATATGCCAATTCTATTCTGTGTTATCTGGTCAATCAAGTATTTACTTTTATGAAAAAGAGACAAATTACTTTTTAATGCCCGCAGCGAACAACTTCATTTTGCAAAGTCTGCTGTACAGGAAACGATCGCTTCCTCATTTCAGCTGTCTGGAAGCACGTTAATCTGAGGCAGCCTGTTTCCTGCTCTCTTATTTAGTGTTACCTAACCTTCCACAACTAAGTAAGGAGCAAGTTCACAGCCATTCTCATTGCGCTCTTCTTTTAATGATTAAAATTTACTAAGTTGGAGCCACAAAGCATTTAAACATAGCATTCCATGCTATGTTTCCATTTAAGAGCAATGGCAGGTCACTGAACTCTTGACAACATAATGGAAGTCTCCCATTAACTAGAAAGAAAGAGAAAATGAAGGTACTTTGTTTGATAGGAACCAAGGATTTTAAATTTTATGGCCATTAAGAAATTGTTCTTGTATGTAATGGAAACTTTGATTATGCACAAAAAAAAAAAAAAAAAGGCATGTTAAGATAATATATTATCAAAATGGTATCTGGAAATAAATAGGAACAATTTTGAAAACAAAACTTAATAACCGGGACTAACTTACGCTCATGCATCTTTTACTCTGCCTTAAATCTGTTTCACGATCACTCAAGCTGATGTTCCCTATTATAATTGCAAAAAGAAACATCTGCAAGTAAACAACCAAGCTCAGAGTGTACCAAGAACTCCAGAGCTCAACTCTGAGCTACGTTTATTCTCTTCCATTGCCAAGTATTTCATTTCAGAGGCTAAGGTATTGCTAAGATTCGGTGCATCTTCCTAATCAAATTTAACGCAATTGGACTCGTCTCCAGAAGTTGTGGATGCTTCATTATTGGAGGTTTTTAAGAAGAGACTGGACAGCCACTTGTCTGAAAGGGAATAGGGCCCGGGTGTCAAACTTGATATCATTGAGAGCCACATCAGGGTTGTGTTTGACCTCGAGGGTGGGGGAGCGTGGCCAACTCAACGTCACTCGTGCTGGGGGTGCCTGTGGTGGCCCAAACACTCTGCCAGTGAAAACGGAGCTCAGGAAGGCCGTGTGCAGCCCTCCCAAGCTCCATTTTTGCTGACAGAGGCACCGCGGCCAGATCTAAGCACCCCGCGGGCCAGATCCGGCCCCCAGGCCTTGAGTTTGACACCCCTGGAAGAGGGTTTCCTGCTTCAGCAGGGGGTTGGATTAGAAGACCTCCAGGGTCCCTTCCAATTCTGTTATTTTGTTCTGTTCTTTTGTGCCTTTTATTTCAAGAGATGGAATAAAACAGCCATTAGAAATGCGAGAAGAACTGCACCAAAGTTAGCAGTATTCTTGCCCAACCAAGGCTAAGCTTCACTTTGTCTAAATGCTCAGGCGATTCGCTTTTCTGTTATAAAAGCCTCCTACTACAAAATGACTCACAGCCATGGTTAAACTTTCCACTGGAACTGGCACAAGATGTTGTTTGTTAAGGATTTTCTTTTCCTCCGGCACACCCGAAAAAGAAAGTTAACCAACAGTCTGCAAAGAACAGATTCGTCTCCTTTGTACTGAAGCAGCAATGAAAAAACCACCAAAGAATCCTGAAAAAATGTTCAATTTTTGAGCTTTTAAGTCCCTTCTGAAAAAGACAGGCTTGTAGGTAAAACTGTACTCACACACACAATTTAGCAACTGCTTACACAGAGCAATAATTTTGTGAGTAGTGAATACAATACAGTTTGTGAATAGTGATACAAAAACATGGTGAAGTAAGGATCTTATCTATCAGTATTAGGAATAAATCCAAACAATTTAGTAGTAAAGTAGCTAAACCCAGGTGCCTTAAATAAATCTTATATGATGGAATATTTTATAGCAAAGAACAGAGCCATCTTCAGGGGATCAGCAACCCCATAAACCACAGGCTTCAAGATATTCCCGGAAAATCCTAACTCCTCTGCCAGAAAATGCCAACAGATGTGTTTTATTGCCAAATTACTAGATATTTTTAAATGGGGCTGTTCCTGGAAGATAAGACACCCAGATCCTTGAGTCGAGTTTGGGATGGAGAAAGGGAAGTGATGAAGCAGAACCAAAACTGAAAGCCATCACGCATGGCATAGACCAGTGATGGCTAACCTTTTTGCCGTCATGTGCCCAAACTAGTGGGAGCGCGGGGGGTTTGCGTGCATGCGTGCCCACACCCATAATTCAATGTGCTCCACCCCCCTGCACATGTGTGTGTGACCCCCCGTGCTCCCCCCACTTTTGGCACGTGATGGCATGGAGGGCCCGGTAGGCCCGATTTTTTCGCCCTCCCCAGGCTCCAGAGGCTTTCTAGGAGCCTGGGGAGGGTGCAAACTGCCTTCCCTACGCCCCCGGAGGCCCTCTGGAGGCTGGAAATAGCCTGTTTCCTGACTTCCAGGTTACCCAGAAGGGCCAAAAATCAGGTGGCCGCCGCACACATGCATGCTGGAGCTGAGCTAGGGCAATGCTCGCGTGCCCACAGATACAGCTCCATAGGTTCGCCATCACGGGCATAGACTCCCTTTTCTTTACACAGGCTCCAAGAGTTTTGGACATTTTGATTTTTTAGCAAAAACACAGTAACTGGGAAGCAAGCATTAGTTCATTTGTTTATGCACTTTTTAAGAGGAAAAGACAGCCACTATTAAGAAGCTAATAGGGGTTTTAAAAATTAAGGATGCTTGCAAACGACAGAGATGACCATTATAATCGGGCTTAAGGCTCTAGTAGTAGTTGATCCAGAGGTACAAAGACAAAGACAAAACGTCAACAGGGCTATTTATTCAACATGAGTGTTTCTACAGGAACAATGGCCTCCTTTAAGATTAGGTATCTCTGTTAAGAGTCTGGATAAAGCACAGAGATTAACATATGTTGCTCCATTACTAGAAGGTCATTCCTGTTTCCTGTACCTTGTTAGGATACTTTTAGTTCTCTGGACAGCTGTCCATATGATGAATAGGAGCAGCTGTAGTTTCTTCTGAAGCACAACCTCCAAGCACATGATCATACAGGCAAACTAACACCAGTGTACTCTTTACTGTATTATGATTGATTGTGAATTGTTTGCATGGTTTTCTTTATAGCTGGGGTGGGGGGGAGAGAAGGAGGGAGAGAAAAACAGTCTTTAAAAAAATCTAAATCCCAGCAAAGAAGTCCAAGACCCATAGACCTTACAAAATTAAGGTTGAGTATTTTTAATCTATGCATGATGCTGCTACTGTTTCTTTCCGTTACTGAAAATGTGTGGGGTTTTTTTAGTTTTTAAGAAATATTTAGGAAGTAAAACTGTTTCTATTAGTTAATTTAATGGCATATTTAAAGATGCTCTTAGAAGTGACAATGTGCAGGGTTTGGATAACCACAGCCGTTTAAAAATGAAATCCAAAAATTCAGAGAAGCATAGTAAGATATATAAGGTTCCTAACTAGTCCAGTTGACTTGGAAGACAGATTGAAAATATTTTTCAGGTGATGAAACAGCCCTGAGCAGTTTCTAAAAGCACTGCCAAAAAAACCAAAAAAAAAAACCAAACCAATCTTGGGATTTTGGGCAAATATATCTGCTCCGAAACAGTCATGCTTACATCATAAAAACATTAAAATCATCAATTATAAATACGCCAAATAAAATCATTGATAAATATGAAAATGCACAGATTTTACAAAACGCAAAGAGCAGTTTACTTTTTATCCTACATTTTCATTTTTAATACTTGTTCTTGCTTCTTGCTAAATGTAAAATTTACTATGGTTTAAAGAACAAGTATCTGAATTTTCAAAAAATTAGGCCATAATTTATTATCAATGAATACTCAATAAAGTTTGGAAATAGATTCCTGCTTCTTGAAGTAATTTACAAGACATCCTTCCAAAAGTCAGAAAGTATGATAGTCAAGAATTCAACTAGAAATCTCAACTTTGTTCAAGGTTTTTCAACACCACAACACGTACCACTTCTAAAGACAGGGATGATGCATGGACCAGCAATTCAAATTACCGGTAGTTCAATACCCCAATGGAATTATTTAAAGGACCTCCAAAGATTCAAGCTTTAAACTTTATTACAGATGATCAAGCTTTAAAACATAGCAATTGTTTAAATAATTTTATCTGTCAAGGAATAATTCAGCAATACCCCAAATATACCAAAATCCAAACCATGAGAGATTGTTATATTAGAGGGGTCT
The DNA here is from genome assembly GCF_029531705.1 of Pantherophis guttatus. The sequence continues at coordinate 5,302,515 of NW_026844056.1, read as the reverse complement.
CACTATTGTCATAACCCATGGACTATACCAGAAACTGCTTCTGTTACTTACACATTATGTAAAAAAGGGATAATATATAAATTGGTGTGAAGTTTTAATGTTCCAGAGAAGGAAGACTACCTTATCCCAATTTGCAATTATCAACAAGCCTTATTAAAAAGACAATAACATAAAGCAATTAACAAATTAAATACAGAAAAAGGGAGGGTATGAAGTCCCAAAGGTGCTTTTTCAAGAGGCAACTGGACTTGAAACTTCTTGGACGAGAAGCAAAACATCTTCAAAGAAGCAGACAAAAAGTCCAGCTGCCTCTTGAAAAAACACCTTTGGGACAACCATGACCTGGATGACTGAGAATCTCCATATGGAGGCTGTTAAGAGAACCAAAAAAAAAATTGGAGCAAATCCACAGAAAGCAAGTGGATGTAGGAGATGACCAGGCTGAACCCGAGGGAGGGGGGAGTCAAACAGGTCATTAGTCTCAAGTTCCTTCACGCCCACAAGAGTCCAGTCCACCTTGAATTCCTCTGACTGTTACCTACTGCTTTGATCATTCAGATACTTGTAGAGAGCTTAAGCTTGCAATTAATCTGTATACCCATTTGAACTGCCTGGATCTTTTGATTTCCCTGTCACTTGACAATGGGTCTATCTCACTCTTGGATTATGTGTCTTATAAACAAACCTAGCCCAAAAGCAGCAATGTCCATAGGTATATCATATCCATGTTATGAATCTACTCTCTTTCCCAACGTTCCCCTCTTCATAGAAAACATTCATAAGCAAATAATTTGAACACTCTAAAGCTGCTTGGCAGCCCTGAGAGCGGTACAGGAGAGTAATGAAGTTCACCACACTAAAATGCAGAATATCTGCAGGGTTCTTGGAAGCTGCTGTTATTTACCAGCACTGGGGAACTCATAGAAGCCAGTCGGATTTACTGGAGCTCCTCACACAAGACTTTTCTTTTTTGTTACAAGGATTTGGAGATCGATATTAAATGGATTTTAGTTGCCTACATAGGTTGGGAAAAAATAATATGGTTCTTAGGAGAATAACATTGGGACGTAGAACGTTGTCAGCAACTTTGAAAAGATTGTATTATGTGGCAATAATTATTTTTCAAGATTATTGCTACAACAGAGCACACCAAGAAACCAATCTGGATGGCAGAAACTGCAAGAAAATATTGCATTTGTCTTGGGTGATTCTGAAATTATCTTCACTCTATGTAGACATTAAAGAACAAAACATCTGCATCAAAGGAATTATTTTATTCAGTGTCCTTCAGTGGCCACAAAAGAAATTTTTAAACCTTGTATCCAAACTAATCTGGACAGGCTGAACTGGGACCACCCATATTTGAATAATTCCAAAAGAGACCTTATTTCCCAGCCGCATAAACTTCACATCTGAAATCTTACATAGAGGTTCTTCAGTATTTCTTTTGTAAACCTCATGATCAAATAAAACTAGAGTCTTGATAGTACAGTGGTCTAAAGCACCCTGTTATTAACACAGCTGCCTGCAATTACTGCAGGTCGAATCTCACCAAGGCTCAAGGTTGACTCAGCCTTCCATCCTTTCTAAGGTAGGTAAATTGAGGACCCCAGTTGTGGTGGCAATAAGCTGACTTTGTATAAATATACAAAAAGTATGAAGGCTATTGCTTAGCACATTGTAAGCCGCCCTGAGTCTCCGGAGAAGGGCGGCATATAAATCAAATTTAAAAACAACAACAACAACAAAAAAAAAACCATATGTTTTGATATGCTGGTATAAACCCTGAGTGTTCTACCTACTGAGTCACTCTCTAAAGACCAAGCAACTGAACAAAAACATAGCATCCAAAATACAAATTTCCAGCAATTAATTGGCCTTTGGGCAACTAAGTCTCTTTCAAACCTATGGAATGGCAGGCTCCTGCAAACTCCACAGAAAACTTTATTTTTCTCGTTAAACTCAAACAAGAATGAACTATGGACTGCAGGAAATTGTCAGAACTTGCAAAAAGCTTATCACACGGGGGACTAAAGCAGGGAAGAAAAGAGGGGAACTTCTCTCCTCCAGAGGATAGGTATGTCTCCATTATATAAAAATGCACCTTTCTAACCTTTGGTGCAGGTTTTCTTATCTAAAGATCAGGTTACATTCTGGGGAAAGGATGTTTTGCAATTCTTACCGTTCTGGCCAGTTTTGCGCTTAACCAATCAACAACTGCCGGATACACTACATATGAACAAATCAATGACTGCACAAAAAAGATAAACAAATATGTCTGATTTTCCAATTCATTTTAACTGCAACCTTCACAGTACGTACTCTAGTGCTTCTGACACTGAATTAGGATTGGGACAAACTCTCAGCCACACAAACCCAGTGCATGGCCGAGCCCCTTAACTCTTTCTCAGTGCAAACTTACAGAACTGCTTTGGGGAGAATTGGAGGAAGATACCTTTGAATTCTTACAGAAAACCTGGGATGCAGGACTAACATGGGTGTGATGAATCACACAATATCCAAAGATGTTCTCTGTAGCCTGCAGGGGTAAATGCTGCCAACTCTCACCTTATTTTTGCCTCCTTTAAGGGTGGGGTGGTTCAAATGAAGAGCAGTGCTACTACACCCCTTTCCGTTGCAAGAATGCCCGTGGGATCCACACAGCATCAAAGGCAATCTTCTTGCCACTGTGTAGCACACCGGTCTTTTTTTTTTTTAATTTGATTTATATGCCGCCCTTCTCCGGAGACTCAGGGCGGCTTACAATGCGTTAAGCAATAGCCTTCATACTTTTGTATATTTATACAAAGTCAGCTTATTGCCCCCACAACTGGGTCCTCAATTTACCTACCCTTAGAAAGGATGGAAGGCTGAGTCAACCTTGTTTACTGTTTAATCATACAATAAACAGCTGAACTACCAAAGAAGCCATTCCGTTTCAAGTATTAAGGCTTTAATTCCCCCTCTTCTCCCAGGGTATATCCCAGTATGAAGCAACTAAGGGAAAATGCTATAAGGTTCTTTAATAGCCGATTCAGTCTTAAAGTGACTTCCATACTCAAGACCCATTATATCTCCTGTTCCTCTGCTGAAAGGAGTACACAAGTGTTTAAAAAGGTTAACCAGGATAATGTAAACAGTGATCCTAGGAAATGTATCTATGTAAGAAGCAGGAAAGAGCTATGAAACAAATTGGATCTGCTGTTACTTCCCTCTTGAAAAAAATCACAAAAACAAATTTGAAAGTTTTTCTTTTTACTGTAAGCAAACCAGAAAAGTCACAAATGCAGACCACTCCCAACTGTCTACTGCACTCGTACACATCTTCTCATAACTGAAAATTTCATGTCAGTAACAGAACCCCTGTAACTATTCTGCAAGAGAAAAAAATAGAAGAATTTACTAGGAGGCCTTGCCAAGCAAAGATTGGAAGGAGTTTGCCATTGATGCGGGCTGTTAATTATTTCGGCAGGACCAACTTTTGGAAGAGATTTTTTCCATTTGTAATCCGCAGTTAACCATTCATATGCAAAAATGGGACATGCGGTCAGAGTGGGAAGGGAAATAAAAAAGAGAATCAGTCTCTGCAAGCTGCACTCAACATTTTTAAATAAAAAACAGAATAACCAGTTTCACTAGCCAGTTTTAAGAGGGGGGGGGGTGAACCATGGCCAGATTCCTAAAAGAAGGAAAATCACTTCCGACAATGAAGCAGGACAATACTCTATATTCCACAATTACAATCAAATGCTATTGTCCTTGTCCATATGAGAATAGAATATATTTATATATATAAATAGACTATATATAAAAAAAACGACAAAAAGACTATAGGGCACTGCACACCAAAACAACTAAACACAAGGACAGCTTCTCCCCCCCCCAATGCCATCACTGCTTAACAACTAATTCCCACAACACGCAAATACTTTACTAAGACTGTATTACTATTATTCTTCTCTTCCTTACTAGTATCTATCTCTTCCCACTTATGACTATAACCATGTTTCTTGTATCTCTCCATTTATATTGTTTTTATTTGATTCCTAGGAAGATTTGATAGCTTATTAGTAACCTTGACTATCACTAAGTGTTGCATCTTTTTATTCTTGATGAATGTATTATTTTTCTTTATGTACACTGAGAGCATATGCACCAAAGACAAATTCTTTGTGTGTCCAATCACACTTGGCCAATAAAAATTCTATTCTATCATTTCCTAGTATGATTTGATTGCTTATTCGTATCCTATGACTATCACTAAGTGTTGTTATCTTATGATTCTTGACAAATATAATCATTACTATTATTCTTCTCTTTCTTCTTAGTATCTATCTCTTCCCACTTATAACCATGTTTCTTGTATCTCTCAATTTATATTGTTTTTATTTGTTTCCTAGTATGATTTGATAGCTTATTAGTAACCTTGACTATCACTAAGTGATGCAATTTTTTATTCTTGATGAATGTATTTTATTTTTTGTTTATGTACATTGAGAGCATATGCACCAAAGACAAATTCCTTGTGTGCCCAATTACACCTGGCCAATGAAGAATTCTATCTATCTATCTATGTGAAAAGTTAAAATCTGGGGTGTTTTCCTGCGTCATTATAAGTTTGTTAGTTAAAATGTTTAAAATCCTGGCTAAGATCTATCTATCTATCTATCTATCTCTATCTATCTATACATATATATATATACACACACACCTCAATCACGCTGCAGCAAAATGACAATGGAGAACCATTTATTATCATATCCCTATAAGACTTCTTTTTTAAAAAAAAAATGTTTGTGGGGCTATTTGCACATTTAGCAAACCAATCGCTCTCCAAGAGACAGGATCCATAAGATCAACTTTAACTCCCGAGCAAAAAAAAAAAAAAAGCACCACACACACAAACAGCTTCTGCATTTGTGTCAGGCTTGGACCCTAAAGTAGATTTGGGGGGGTGGAGAAGCGCCCGTTCCCTTTCTCGTATGCCACACAAGACGGCCGGAAGAAGACCCAGAGACGGGGAAAGGAAATCTCCTCGGCCACGTATGGAGAAACAAAACACCCGTGTTTATATATATATATATTTCAGAGAAGCGGCGACGCCCCAAAAAAGACAGACCCGCGTCTGGGAAAAGCCTGGCCAAGAAAGGGCCCCGGGATCCTTGGCAGGGAGGCGGGGCTGCTGCCTGCCTGCCTGCCTCCTTCTGTCCCAGACGCGTGTCGGCGAGTGCACGTGTGAAGGGCGTCCTCTCACCTCCCTTGCAGGGCGTGCGGTGCTGGCTGTGCTGGGCGCGGTAGCCCTCCACCACCTCCCACTCGCCGTTGTCGCGCTTGATGGGGAAGGAGACGCTGAGCACGTGGTTGCAGGGCTTGATGATGCGGAGGATGCCGCGCACGCGGTGCCGCTTCTCCTCGGCGCTCTCCCGGGTGCGAAGCCCCGATACCAGCTGGTCCTCCACGATGCCGGCGCCTCGGTCGAAGAAGCCTTCCACCATGCGGAAGAAGTTCGGGTCGTCCTCGGAGGCCTCGTCGCGGCTCACCGCCTGGCTGTAGCCACGGCGGGACTCCCCGGGCACCACCAGCTGCAAAGCCGAGGCCGCGCAGGGCTCCGCGCACGGGGAGGCCGAGGCGGCGGCGGCGGCGGCGCGGGCGGGCGCCAGCAACTCTCCCAAGCGGCGATACATGATGGCGGCGCTCCTGAGGCGGCGACGGGGACGCCCGGCCGGGCCGCCGCCGCTGCCTTTAAAGGGGGACCCGCAGGGGCGGGCGGGAGCGCGCCCCCGCCCCGACGGCCTCTGCGCACGCGCGGGACACGCCGGCGCCACGGCAACGCGCCGGAAGGACCGCCCCCGCGGCGCGGCGCGGCTCGCCGTTGGCCCGCGCTCGCCCCGCCCACCGTTTCCGGGGGAGGTGGGGGGGGGGGGGAAGGGAGGGGGGAAACACGACCTAGTAAGATGGCGGCGCCGGCGGTGGGTGTGTAGAACGTGAGTCTTATTCATTCGTTTGAGTTGTGTGTGTGTGTTGTGTGTGTAAACACACCATTTTAAAAAATATATATCAATTTTAAATTCATTCATTCATTTAAAAATTAAATTAAAATTAAATATTATATTCAGTGTGGATTAAATCACTTGTCAGTCCGTTGCAAAGGGGCAAGCTTACTGGGAATAGTTTACCATTCTGCAATGGTTCCCACCAGAGAACAACGTCTGCCTATCCCAGATCCTTGGGAAGGACTCAGCAGGGGGTAAAATCATGGTCTGAACATCTGGCTGTCAATAATAAAATAATAACAATAATAATTTTATAAAATACATCAAGAAGTTGCAGCTTCCTGCAATAACAACAACGGAACTGCAAAAAACTGCGCTACTTGGAACATCATATATTTTAAGAAGGTACTTGGTTAATTCTAGGACGCTGGCAGCAACCCGTGTCAACCATCAGCACCAGTCAATGGTATTTGTGATGCATTTTTGAATGTTCAGTTGACTGAGTTTCATGTTCAATGAATAAAGTATATAATAATAATAACAACAAGTTGCAGTTTCCTGCAATAACACCAGTGGAATTGCAAAAAACAGCTACTTGGAACATCGTACATCTTAAGAAGATACTTGGTTGATACCTAGGACGCTGGCAGCAACCTGTATCAAACATTACCGCCAGTCAATGATATTTTTATTATTTATTTATTTATTATTTAAATTTCTATACCGCCCTTCTCCAGAATAGGACTCAGGGCGGTGAACAGCCAGAGTAAAAAACAATACATACAAAATTTAAAAGCAATTTAAAATAATTAAATATTATTGGCCGTAAATTAAAATAACCCAATTTAAAATCAATTTAAAATTAACTCAAGCCAGCCCCGCTAGTTGGAATAAATGAGTTTTCAGGGCCCGACGAAAAATCCGGAGGTCTGTTATTGTACGTATCTCTGGGGGGAGGTTGTTCCAGAGGGTGGGCGCCGCCACAGAGAAGGCTCTCCCCCTGGGAGTCGTCAGCCGACATTGTCTGGCGGACGGCACCCTGAGGAGGCCCACTCTGCGAGCGTACTGGCCGGTGGGAGGCTATTGGTGGCAGAAGGCGGTCTGGTAAGTACCCCGGCCCTAAGCCATGGAGCGCTTTAAAGGTGGTCACCAACACCTTGAAGCGCACCCGGAAGACCACCGGGAGCCAGTGCAGCTCGCGCAGGAGAGGTGTTACATGGGAGCGCCTTGTCGCCCCCATAATCCCCCGCGCGGCCGCGTTCTGGACCAGCTGGAGCCTCCGGGTGCACCCAGGGGGAGCCCCATGTAGAGAGCGTTGCAGTAGTCCAGGCGGGAAGTGACGAGTGCCTGAGTGACTGTGCGTAGGGAGTCCCGATCTAGAAAGGGGCGTAACTGGCGTATCAGGCGGACCTGATAAAAAGCTCCCCTGGCCACGGCCGTCAAATGATCTTCTAACGACAGCCGTGCATCCAGGAGGACGCCCAAGTTACGAGCCCTCTCCGTGGGGGCGAGTGATTCGCCCCCAATAGCCAGCGATGGCGTCAGCTGGCTATATCGGGACGCCGGAAGCCACAGCCACTCGGTCTTGGAGGGGTTGAGTCGGAGCCTGTTTCTCCCCATCCAGGCTCGCACGGCCTCCAGGCACTGGGACATCACTTCAAGGGCATCGTTGGGGTGGCCTGGGGTGGAGATGTACAGCTGGGTGTCATCAGCGTACTGATGGAACTCCACCCCGAAGCCACGGATGATCTCACCCAGCGGCTTTACATAAATGTTGAACAGAAGGGGCGAGAGGACCGACCCTTGTGGCACCCCACAAGCAAGGTGCCTCGGGGTCGACCGCTGCCCCCCTGTCAACACAGATTGCGACCGGTCAGAGAGGTAGGAGGAGAACCACCGCAGAACGGTGCCCCCCACCCCCAACCCCGCCAACTGGTGCAACATGATACCATGGTCGATGGTATCAAAAGCCGCTGAGAGGTCTAACAGGACCAGGATAGAGGAGCAACCCCTATCCCGAGCCCTCCAGAGATCATTCACCAATGCGACCAATGCCGTTTCCATGCTGTGCCCAGGCCGGAAGCTGGACTGGAGCGGGTCTAGATAGACAGCTTCATCCAGGTACCGGGGAAGCTGTTGCGCCACCACACTCTCAACAACCTTCGCAACAAAGCGAAGGTTGGAGACTGGACGATAGTTAGCCAAAACAGCCGGATCCAGAGAGGGCTTCTTGAGGAGGGGCCTCACAACCGCTTCTTTCAGAGCGGCCGGCAGGACCCCCTCACTCAAAGAAGCGTTAACAATCTTCTGGAGCCAGCCTCGTGTCACCTCCCGGGAAGCCAGTACCAGCCAGGAGGGGCACGGGTCCAATAAACATGTGGTTGCATTCAGCCGTCCCAGGACCCTGTCCATGTCCTCGGGAGCCACAGGATTGAACTCCCCCCAGATAACACTCTCAAGACCTGCCTCAGTCATCCCGTCCGGACATACCCAGTCAGAGGCCAGCCCTTCCCGAATCTGAGCGATTTTGTCATACAGATACTGCACAAACTCCTCAGCTCGGCCCTGCAAGGGGTCATCCCGCACTTCCAGATGGAGGAGGGAGCGGGTCACCCTAAACAGGGCGGCCGGGCGATTATCTGATGACGCGATAAGAGCAGCAAAATAGCTATATTTCGCCGCTTTTATCGCCACTAGGTAGGTCTTAATATGAGACCTCACCAGTGTTCGGTTGGATTCGGAGCGGCTGGTCCTCCAACTACTCTCCAGGCGTCTTTTCCGGCGCTTCATCTCCCTAAGCTCCTCGGAGAACCAAGGAGCTAGGTGAGTTCGGTGCTGGGTCAGAGGCCGCAAAGGCACGACACGGTCCAAGGCCCCGGCAGCCGCACTATCCCAGGCGGCCACCAGGTCTTCAGCCGAGTCATGAGCCAGAGTCTCAGGAAATGGCCCAAGCTCCATCTGGAACCTATCAGGGTCCATCAGGCGCCTGGGGCGGAACCACCTGGTCGGTTCCGCCTCCCTGCGGCGGGGTGCAGCAGTTAGAAAGTCCAGTCGAAGGAGCGAGTGGTCCGACCATGACAAGGGTTCGATGGCTATATCCCCTATATCAAGGCCACTCAACCACTGACCAGAGACAAAAATTAAGTCCAGAGTGTGTCCCCCTGTGTGAGTGGGGTCATGAATTAACTGAGTAAGGTCCATGGCCGTCATGGAAGCCATGAACTCTCGAGCCACCTCAGACGTTTCACCGATAGATGGCATTTTTGAATGTTCAGTTGACTGCGTTTCATGTTTAATGAATAAAGAGAAGTAGAAGTAGTAGTAGTAGTAGTAGTAGAAGAAGAGGAAGAGGAAGAGGAAGAGGAAGAGGAAGAGGAAGAAGTGATACCCATTGTCATTGGGGCACTTGGTACCATGTCCAAGAAGTTTACAAAATAAATCAAGAAATTGCAGCTTCCTGCAATAACACCAGTGGAACTGCAAAAAACTGCACTACTCGGAACATCGTACATTTTAAGAAGATACTTGGTTACTACCTAGGAGCTGGCAGCAACCCGTATCAACCATCAGTGCCAGTCGATCATATTTGTGATACATTTTTAAATGTTCAGTTGACTTGAGTTTCATGTTTAATGAAAATAACAATAATAAAAGTAGGCATTGACAGAATAACAACAACAACAAAACAACAACAACAATATAGGCATTGACAGAATCCCTATCAATCAATTGTAAAAGGCAGCTTTACTTGGAACAGTTTGCATCCTTTAACACCATCAAACTTTCACATCTGCCTATCCCAGATCCTTGGGAAGGAAGGACTGGATAAGTGGACAGAATTGCTGAATCCAGTCTAAACATCTGGCTGACTGTGATGAACCATAATGATAATATTGTCATTGGCAAATTCATCATTAGCCAATTGCAAAAGGCAGCTTTACTTGGAACTGCTTACAACCTGTGATGATACCTTTAACACTATCAAATAACAGTACCTGCCCATCACCTGCCTTGGAAAATATTTGCTAGGTGGACAAAAAGGCCAAATCCAGCTTAAACATCTGACTAACTAACTATAATAATATTGTCACTGAAATTTACCATCAATCAATTGCAAAAGGCAGCTTTACTGGAATAGCTTACATTCTGCGACAACACCTTTAATAACTTCTTCCTATCCTTAGGAAGGACTTACTAGGTGGATAAAAATGCCAAATCCAATCTAAATATCTGGCTGACTGTCCAATGAACCATAATGATATTAACTGTAAAAAAGTCAATCACAGACTTGAATTGCAAAACTTGGAACAGCTTAGCTTCTGTAACAATACCTTTAATATTATTAATCATCAACATTTGCCTATTCCAGGTCCTTGGTAAGGACTCAACAGGTGGATAAAAATGCTAGATCCAGTCTGAACATCTGGCTGACTGGATGACCTGCCATAATGTTGTCATTCCTGTCCCGTTGTGAAATGAAAGGGTTTCTTGGTGCAAGCTATGCCTTTTCCAAGCACAAGGACTCCATACAAAGCATCCTGCAGCTCCGTGTTTCTCAACCTCCTAAAATTCAGTTGAAGTCCACACATCTTCAAATGGCCCAGGTTGAGAAACACTGCCCTAGGGCCTGGCAAGCTAAGCCACATTAAAGGAGGAGATGGTTGAAGTACCTGGAGTTCAGGCAACCCGTTTAATCTCGGTTATCCAATTAACTCATTTTTTGGGGATTGTGCAATAGAAGGAACCGTGCCCTAATTAACTGCATTGTGTTGGCCTAATGAATGAAGAGAATAAATAGGGCCCACTATTATCCATTATGCCAGTGCAACTGCTTATTCTTGGAGATCCCCGCCCCCCAGTTCAGTGTCTCAAATGAACACAGCCATGTATGAATGACTAAATGAATAGCAACAGATGAGCATTTTACCCCAGGATGGTAACTGCTGAATTTGTTGGATTGTTTTTACTTTATGTAGTGTTAGTGTGCATTTTCCTGTGACCCCGTTCCCTTGTTTTGGGTTAGGTTGTCTTGGAGGATTTCCTGTTCTTTGATCATATAAATAAATACTGGATTCGATCAATAGCACCCCATGTAATGCCAATGCAACTGCTAGATGAACTGTCCTGATAAAGAGGCTCATCTGAACACAACCACAACCAGTGATGGGTTTCAAATAATTTCACCACTGGTATGCCGAAAATGTGAGCGCTTCCACCACATGGTGAGGTTTGACCGAGCAGCCTTTCGGAACCTGCTCCCCTCCATCTCTGCTCTATGGGGCAGCAGCTGCTTCTCTCTGCACTGCTGGGACAGCGTCTTATGCAATTTAGCAGCTGTGAGCCGCTGCTTTCCTCTAAATCCCATCCGGACAGCACTGCGGGACAGAGAAGCAGCAACCATCTTGAATGCTGTTTCTCTCAGCCACAGCGCTTTCCGGATGGAACTTAGAGGAAAGCGGCGGCTCACAGCTGCTAAATTGCACAAGACGCTCTCCCAGCAAGAGCAGCAGTGGAGCGAAGCAGCTACCGACCAGGAGAGCACATGGAGCGACTCCGCAAGCAACCGAGTCTGGGCAAGGGAGGGAAGAAACGGCTGCAAGATCTCCACTGCAGCGCTTTCCGGATGGGACTTCTTGCAGGTAAGAAGAACCATCCGGTCCATTCCCAATCTGCTTTGGCCCTCCTGCGCCCCCCCCCCCCGCGGCCCTTTGGCCTAGCGCAGCAGGCCAAATAAATTCCTTCAGCCCAGAGGGCCGTATTTGAGGCCAGAGGGTGGGGGCTGCATGCGGGCAGAGGCCCGGGGCAAGCCTGGAGCGGGGGAATGGCACGTTCCCTGACCAGCCAAGGTGAATGGCGAAGCAAGACAGGCAAGCTCTGGGGACTGCGGGGGAGGGGACAGCTAGCTAGGCCACAGTGCCACGTGGGATGGAGCTGTGGTAGCGAAGCAAGCCAGGCAAACTGGAGGTCGGGAATGGTGGGGGGGGCACCTTGTTGACCACAAGTGCCATGGCCTGCGTGGGATGGAGCCACGGTGGCGAAGCAAGCCAGGCAAGCTGGAGCCTGGGGATGGTGGTGGGGCAGCTTGCTAGACCGCAATGCTGCGTGGACTGGATCCGTGGCGGCGAAGCAAGCCAGGCAAACTGGGGGATGGGGACGCTGGGGGGGGGGCAGCTAGCTAGGCCACAGTGCTGCATGGGATGCAGCCAAGGTGGCAAAGCAAGCCAGGCAAGCTGGGGGACCGGGGGGGGGGGGGGAAGCTAGCTAGGCTGCGACTAACAGGCTTACTTATCCAGTCAGGCAGATCAGGGCCACTCATTTGGGCCACAGGCACCGCGTGGGAAGGCAGGCAAGCTGCACAGGCTGTGGTCAACGCTAGCAAAGAGCCACACAGTGTGATATGCCGGGGAGGCGAGATGAATGACTGAATGGGGTGGGGCAGGGCAAGCGGATGGGGGCAGGGCCAGCCAGAGATAGTATTTGCTGATTCTCTGAACTACTAAAAATTTCCGCTACCGGTTCGCCCGAACCGGCTGAATGCTACCTCTGACCACAACATAATGGATGCTGCTGTCTTTTTCTCACTTGCACTGCAGTGTCTTCAGAGCACCTAAGCGAAAGTATATATGGTTGCAGCTGCTATATTGGCTGATAAAGTAAAAAATAAAATATGCAAAATGAATATTGCAGGGAGGGCACACCTAGCAAGGAAGGAGGGATGGCTCACCCCCCCTCCTTTACCAAATTTGACATTTCTAAGTATTAAAGGGTTGAAACCAACTCTTAATGGGAACTACAGATTGGCTGCTTCAACTTTTAAATTAGATTCTGAGCTGGATATTGGCTTGTTTCACATATCAGCTTCATTACCAGTCCTCAGAGTTTTTAAACATAAAAATGGAGATTTGTAGAGCTATCTTTTAGAATTTCATAGTCAACCTTTTAGAAAGAAAAAGTGAAGTGAGTATTTTTCAGGAACTACCGGTACTAGAAAAAAAGGGAGTCCAGAAACTCGCAGGAGATCACATGTTTTCTGTGCTGTGTATTGTTAGAAAGATAAGGCTGTGGAAACTTAAAGGAGAGTTGGTTCTGATTAAGCCAAAGCTGAATTATTGCACAATAATATAATAAAGCCTATTAGATATATACCTTGATACTGTTTGCTTCCGGTTTCATTGGGCACAGGGGCAGGATATATATAACCCTGACATAAATACACTTAAATTGTTTACATTTCATGAAAGCAGTGTTTATTATATGTTGTATGGGAACATACGTTAATAGAATAGAATATTATTTATTGGCCAAGTGTGATTGGACGCACAAGGAATTTGTCTCCGGTGCAGAAGCGCTCACTATACATAGAAGCAACAAAGTCATAAATCATAAGATACAACCAACAAAGGAATAGTCATATAAGAGACCAATAAAGATAAATGTTCCCCTCGCACATATGTGCTAGTCGTTCCCAACTCTAGGGGGCGGTGCTCATCTCCGTTTCAAAGCTGAAGAGTTAGTGCTCTCCAAAGACGTCTCCGTGGTCATGTGGCCAACATGACTAAACTCCAAAGGCGCACGGATTTCTGTTACCTTCCCACCAAAAGTGGTCCCTATTTTTCTACTTGCATTTTTTGCGTGCTTTCGAACTGCTAGGTTGGCAGAAGCTGGGGCAAGTAACGGGAGCTCACCCTGTTACGCGGCACTAGGGATTCGAACTGCTGAACTGCCGACCTTTCGATGGACCAGCTCAACGTCTTAGCCACTGAGCCACCCCATCCCTTATAAGAAACCAATAGGAGTAGGTAATAGGAAAAGTGAGAAGGATAATAGTAACACAGTCCTGCTACGTGGTTAGATATCCTTAGGCATAAGACCGTGTTGTGGGAATTAAGTGTTTAGCAAAATGATGGCTTGGGGAGGAAAAGTGTCTTTGTGTCTAGTTGTTTTGCCATGCAGTGCCCTTTACGGGATCCTGAGGGGAGTAGTTGAAACAGTTTATGTCCAGGTTGTGAGGGGTCTGTAGATATTTTCTCAGCCCTCTGTAACTTGTGACCTTCGGAATGCTAGAAAGCTGCCACATAGTGAAGTAACAGCTGTACTGATGCAGGTTTTTTCCCCCCCTCCATTGCCCAGCGGAAGAAAAAGGGCATAGCTTGCAAAAAATAAATAACGTAACTGTCATGTGAAGTGGCATTTCTACAGCTGGGCAATTTTGAAAATTCTCCTCTTTCCATCTGTTTGCATTAAGTTTGCTGGCAGCAGTGGCCAAGGCAGGAACGGCTTGCATCAGATATCCCAAGCGATAAGAAGAGCCTAGTTGTCTGTGCCTGTGGACAGTCTGCATCCCCAGCCTCTAAATGGGCAGGAACTGTTTCTCCCCCACCCACCCCCAAAATGAACCGTGCTGTTTTCTCAAGTTGATGCAAATACTTCAAAAGTGGGCTTCCAAATCACTTTGAAGGTGATTTAGCAGCTGTTCTGAGATCTTTAAGGATGTTTGCTGACAACCTACTATACTGCATACTGTCTTTGTCTCAGTCTGGAACATGTGTACTTGAGGGGTGAAATCCAATTTTTTTTTCCCTACCGGTTCTGTGGGCGTGGCAGGGGAGGATACTGCAAAATCTCCATTCCTTCATTTCATTTCATTTCATTTATTAGATTTCTATACCGCCCTACTCCCGAAGGACTCAGGGCGGTGCACAGCCAAACAATAAAAACACATACAATACAAAATTTAAAAAATAGAATAAAATCAAATTAAATAATTTTGGCCCCGACAAATGTAAAACCCCAAACTTTTAAAACCAATTTAAAATTGAATATATAAATACTAAAAGATGTTTAAAATTTTAAAGATCTTTTATAAAAGAGGGGGAAAATTAGGCCAGGCCGGCCTGGTGAAATAGTAAGGTCTTTAAGGCGCGGCGGAAGGTGCGCAGATCCGGGATCCTCCGTATCTCTGGGGGGAGCTCGTTCCAGATAGTAGGTGCCCCCACAGAGAAGGCTCTCCCCCTGGGGGCCGCCAGTCGGCATTGTTTGGCTGACGGCACCCGGAGGAGCCCCTCTCTATGGGAGCATACCGGCCGGTGGGAGGCTATTGGTGGTAGTAGGCGGTCCCGCAAGTACCCAGGTCCTAAGCCATGGAGCGCTTTAAAGGTGGTAACCAAAACCTTGAAGCGCACCCGGAAGACCACCGGGAGCCAGTGCAGCTCGCGCAGGAGAGGTGTTACATGGGAACGCCATGTCGCTCCCATTACCACCCGCGCGGCCGCACTCTGCGCCAGTTGGAGCCTCCGGGTGCTCCTCAAGGGGAGCCCCATGTAGAGAGCGTTGCAATAGTCCAGGCGGGAGGTGACAAGGGCATGAGTGACCGTGCGTAAAGAGTCCCGATCCAGAAAGGGACGCAACTGGCGAATCAGGCGAACCTGATGAAAAATCCTCCCGGTCACGGCCGTCAAGTGCGCTTCTAAAGACAGCCGTGAATCCAGGAGGACGCCCAAGTTGCGAGCCCTCTCCGTGGGGGCCAATGATTCACCCCCAATAGTCAGTGATGGCGTCAACTGACTATATCGGGACGTCGGAAACCACAGCCACTCAGTCTTGGATGGGTTGAGCCTGAGCCTGTTCCTCCCCATCCAGATCCGTACGGCCTCCAGGCACCGGGACATCACTTCAAGGGCATCGTTGGGGTGATCCGGGGTGGAGATGTACAGCTGGATGTTGTCAGCGTACTGATGGTACTCCACCCCGAAACCACGGATGATCTCGCCCAGCGGCTTCACATAAATGTTGAACAGGAGAGGCGAGAGGACCGACCCTTGCGGCACCCCACATATGAGGGGCCTCGGGGTCGACCTCTGTCCCCCTGTCAACACAGACTGCGACCGGTCAGAGAGAAAGGAGGAGAACCACCGCAACACAGTGCCTCCCACCCCCAACTCTTCCAACCGGTGCAGCATGATACCATGGTCGATGGTATCAAAAGCCGCTGAGAGATCTAACAGGACCAGGACAGAGGAGCACCCCGTGTCCCGAGCCCTCCAGAGATCATCAACCAACGCGACCAGTGCCGTTTCCGTGCTGTACCCGGGCCTGAAGCCCGACTGGAACGGATCCAGATACATCGTTTCATCCAGGTGCTGGGGGAGCTGTTGCGCGACCACACTCTCAACAACCTTCGCAACAAAGCGAAGATTGGAGACCGGACGATAATTTACCAACATTGCCCCGTCCAGGGAAGGCTTCTTGAGGAGAGGCCTCACCACTGCCTCTTTCAAGGCGGCGGAAAAGTCACCCTCACTCAGCAAAGCGTTTATAATCCCCTGGAGCCAGCCTCGTGTCACTTCCCGGGAAGCCAGTACTAACCAGGAAGGACACGGGTCCAATAAACAAGTGGTCGCGTTCAGTCTACCCAGAATCCTGTCCACGTCCTCAGGGGTCACAGGATCAAACTCATCCCAGATAACATTCTCAAGACCTGCCCCTGTCTCTCCCCCTGAGACTACCCAGTCGGAGTCCAAATCTTCCCGAATCTGAGTGATTTTGTCATACAGATACTGAACAAAATCCTCGGCTCTACCCTCCAAGGGGTCCTCCCGCGCTTCCTGGTGGAGCAGGGAGCGGGTCACCCTAAAGAGGGCGGCCGGGCGATTATCTGATGACGCAATAAGAGCAGCAAAATAACTACATTTCGCTGCTTTTATCTCCACTAAGTAATTCCTAATGTGGGATCTTACTAGTGTCCGGTCAGATTCAAGAAGACTGGCCCTCCAACTACTCTCTAGGCGTCTCTTCCGGCGCTTCAACTCCCTCAGCTCCTCGGTAAACCAAGGAGCCAATTGAGATCGGCGCCGGGTCAGAGGCCACAAAGGCACGACCCGATCCAGAGCACTAGCAGCCGCCCTATCCCAGGCGGCCACCAGGTCTCCAGTCGAGGCGTGTGCCAGAACCTCAGGAAATGGCCCAAGCTCCGTCTGGAATCTGTCAGATTCCATCAGGTGCCTGGGGCAGAACCATCTTACCGGCTCTGCCTCCCTGCGGCGGGGTGCAGCGGTTCGAAAGTCGAGACGAAGGAGAGAGTGATCTGACCATGACAAGGGTTCAGTAACTATATCCCCTATATCAAGATCCCTCAACCACTGTCCAGAGACAAAAACCAGATCCAGCGTGTTTCCCCCTGTGTGGGTAGGGCCATGAATTAACTGGGTCAGGTCCATAGCTGTCATGGAAGCCATGAACTCCCGAGCCATCTCTGACATCTCGCCCACGGACGGCAGGTTGAAATCCCCCATGACCATAAGCTTAGGGGTATCAACCGCCACCGCGGTGATGACGTTGAGTAGCTCGGGCAGGGCTGTTGCCACGTGGCAGGGAGCCAGGTACGTGATCAGCAAACCCATCTGAACCCCATGACCCCATTTCACAAAAAGGGATTCACAGCCGGCCGTCTGAGGAACAGTGGCCTCCCTCGGTCTCAGACCTTCTTTAATGATAACCGCTACCCCCCCGCCCCTCCCCTGTGACCTCGGCTGATGGAATGCTTGGAAACCTGGCGGGCACATTTCAACGAGGGGAACCCCCCCCCCTCCTGGCCCAACCAGGTCTCCGTAATACCTGCCAGGTCCTTCACCTCCCGGGGGAAGGATATTGCAAAATCTCCATTCCCACCCCACTCTGGGGCCAGCCAAAGGTGGTATTTGCTGGTTCTCCAAACTGCTCAAAATTTCTGCTACCGGTTCTCCAGAACCTGTCAGAACCTGCTGGATTTCACCCGTGGTGCACTTCCTTCTGTTTAGAGGGGATTTTTTTTCAAAAGAAAGAGGAATCCCCCCCCCCCCCGGTCCCTGATGAACTAGTGTTAACCCTCCATGAGCTGTAATGGAAGTCACACAAGTAGGAGAATTCGTTGAGGAAACTCTTTATCCAAATCTTTGGGCTCTCAATGAAACATTGCATATAACAAGAGACCAATAAAAATCAAATAACAGTAGAAATAAAGGAAGTGTGGCCTAGGTTACTGGAGAATGTGTAGGTCAGCCTACATTCAGTTCCTGTTAGAGGGAAGAAAGAAATGACAGAGAGGGCCTAATCCACTTAGGCTATCATTGTACTTGACATGTGTCATTAATCACATAAGGCTGCATATAGAGACATAAGGCATTAGTCTTTAGTCTTCATTTGATTTATATACCACCCTACTCTTGAAGGACTCAGGGCGGTGAACAGCCAAACAATAAAATACATAAATATAAAATTTAAAAAACAGAATAAAACCAAATTAAACAAATTTGGCCCAGACAGATTTAAAACACCCCAATCATTTAACACAACCACATATGCAGGTAGTCCTCGAGTTAGGAATGAAATGGAGCCTGCCCATTCCATTCGTAACCCGAAGTTTCGTGGGAGTGAATCTTGTAGATGGAAAGGGATCACTCCCTCCCTTCACCCATGCATTCACTAATCAAATGTGAGGCTCATTAAGTGCGCATGAGGTATTTCAGAGTGGGAAAGCCCATGGGGGGCTTACTGATGGAACAGGCCACCTGCGTAAGACCACCCAAGGCCTCCCCAACCCCAATGAAACATCTCATGCTCCCCACAATTGCTTCATCCCCCCAACCTGCTGCGCCGGGTCACTTACCTTGTGAAGATCTAGCAAGCAGTCGCCTCTTAGCCATGTGCACCCCTTTGCAATTCCATTCAGGCCTCTCCCAGCGAATCCACCCCCTGATGCTCCCTTCGGGCCTCTGCAGGCCTCCCCCGGCCTGTTGCAGGCCAAAATGGAGCTTCCAAGGGATAGATCCGGCCCACCGATGCACCGTTCTGGCCTCCGCAGGGCTCCCCCAACACATTACAGGCCGAAATGGAGTGTCGGGGGGCGGATCTGCCCCTCAGAAGCTCCATTTCGGCCGTCAACCTGCTAGGCGAGGCCTACGGAATCCCGAATGGAACTGTAGAGGGGTGCATGCAGTTGAGAGGCTGGAGAGGAGACTGTCTTCACAAGGTAAGTGACCTGGTGCGGCAGGTTGTGGGGGGGAGTAATTGTGGGGAGCATGAGGACCAAAGGGAGCTTCTGAGGTGGGGATCTGCCTCTCCGAAGCTCCATTTCAGCCGGCAACATTCAGGACAAATGTTGCAGAGACTGCGGTTGTTATAAAGGCAAAGAACTGCTGTGGTGCTGCAAGATTCATAGTTACGGGACTTGTTTGAAAATGCTACGGGTCATTTATCACGTAACTTTGAACGTTCGCTAAGGAACGCTCATAACCTGAAGATTACCTATACTTATCTTTATTGCAAATCTCAGAGTGCCATTAGATTCCACATATGTTTTTCTATCCAAGGCAAGAATAATGTACAAAAGTTAAAATTGTCATGGCTTACAACTTCCTTCCTTCCTTCCTTCCTTCCTTCCTTCCTTCCTTCCTTCCTTCCTTCCTTCCTTCCTTTCTTTCTTTCTTTCTTTCTTTCTTTTTCTTTCCATGGTGTCCTGAAAGAGATCAGCTGCCACAGTGTCATGGCATGGTACTCTGTACTCCTCAGCTTGTGATCACGTAGGGGCTGGGGCACAAGCTAAGGGCATGTACCTGTTGCCCTTTGCACCTTCCATTTAGTATTTTTTAGTATCCGTTTAGTATTTCACATTTGGTCTCGTGAACAGGGCTGGTACGATTCCAGAATGAAAGAAGTGAGCTAGCGACATAGAGCAGAGATCAAAGATAGGAAGACCATTCCACCCCTGTGCAGCTGAACTCTCAGCTCTCTACACCACTGCAAAATCAGTCAAGGATTTTCCTGTCTGCAAATACATTTATTTATTTTTTGCCTACTTTGGAATTCCCATTTCTTCTCTGGATAGCCATGTTGAGGCTGGCGTGTTGTCCAGCACTTTCCTTGTGTGGGGTGACAAGGAACAATAAGGAATTCCCAGTTCAAGAAATACATCCAGAGAGTTATAGGTAGTCCTTGACTTACCACAGTTCATTTAGTGACCATTCAAAGTTACAACGGCATGGAAAAAAGTGAAATGGCCGTTTTTCACACTTATGACCATTGCAGCATCCCAAGGTCATGTGATCAAAATTCAGACGCTTGGCAACTGACTCACATTTATGACAGTTGCAGTGTCCTGAGGACACATGAACCCCTTCTACGGCCTTCTGACAAGGGGGAAGCCAGATTCACTTAACAATTGCATTGCTAACTTAACAATTGCAGTGATTCACTTAACAACTGTGGCAAAGAAAGGCCGTAAAATGAAGCAAAACTCATGTAACTAATGTCTCACGTAGCAACTAAAATTTTGGATTCAATTATGGTCATAGGTCAAGGATTATCTGTACTGCCATGGGTGGATATGGAACTTTGCATTCCTATAAGAACTGGTCTGGTAAAGTGGAAACTGCTACAGTGGAAACATGCTTGATTTTCCTTATTCATTTTCCTGCTGGGGTGGGTAGGTATTTAAAAGAGAAAAATCCCCCCAATTTCTGAATCTTGTCTGTAAGTCCCAGTGACATCCCTGCTTGCATTAATAGGTACACTGAGAATTTGGTGGCTTCTTTTAAAGATAATAGGAACATGGAGAGATCTTTCATTTGTCTTTACACTTTTATATAAAACTGTACAGGTAATCCTCGAGTTACGAATGTAATAGAGCCTGCCAATTACATTCGTAACTCTGAGGATTCGTAGGAGTGAATCACGTCACTTGAATGTAATCACTCCCTGCTTTCGCCCACGCATTCGCTAATCATTAAGAGCACGAGATATCTCAGGGTGGGGAGGGCCGGGTGGGGGGGCTAGTGATGGAACAGGCTACCCAAGGTCTCCCTGATCCACTGAGATACCACATGATTCCCACCTTCCTTCCTGCCACCGCCGGACTCATCTTGCAAGGATCTGTCTTCTCTTTGCTGCGGTTTCTTTGCCTTTGAGGGAGAGAAGAACAGGACAATTTCACTTCTAACGTCCGATCAGCTTGTAAATGCTTTTCGTGCTGAGAGTGAAAGGTTCTGATGGCCATGATCTCCGCTTTTGCAGAGAATGGGTGCCTGAAGTCATGTGAGAAGGTGAATGTTGCAGTGCCTCTGCGGTCATTCATAAGGGCGAACAACTGCCGAGGTAATGCAACATTCATAATTTTGGGGCTTTGTCGTAGACACTTGGGGGGGGCCTTATCGCGTAACTTCGGTCACTAAGTGAACTGTCGTAACTCGAGGATTACCTGTATTTCACTGCTGATATATTGAATCAGCATTTCTGTTCATTTGCCACGTACGTATCTGGTCCACAGTCAAAGAGCAACTAGATTTTTACCAATTTATTATCTTTGAAGCCAAAAACTAACAAGGTCATATATATTTGTTTGGCAGTATTGGTGTGCTGCTCAGTTCAGCTCCTAGTGGTTTGCAGAATAAAAACCAAATAAATAACCTTAGCACAGATAGAGGAATAAAAGACAAAACCACGCAGATCCCCAAAACGTTAAAACGCCACCCCCACTTGGACACACCTTGCAAAAAATCTGGCCACCACTGCTCAGTGAAAGCCAACAGAGGAAATGCCAGGCAACCTTCAGCACTGCAGTGAAATGCAAATGACAGTTAAACGTTTATGAGCAGAAATCTGGCTGACCTCAGGGTTTCCAGAAAAGGCAATTGGTGGGGGGGACTTAATTGAGTACTTTTTTTGTCTTGCAAATAGCTAAACTCCAGAACCTTTGCGCTGCTGTTCACAGGCAGAAGAGGCGAAGTTTATGGCCTGAATCCTAGATGGTTACAAAGAGACCTTTTGTCTCTTGTGCCGGCCTTTGTATCCTGCGCTATAACACTCTCAAAACTTTGCAATAACTCTTCAGAGCAGAAATATGGCAGAACCATTATCGGCAATTAAGAATAAGCCAGCAAGACAAGTTGCTTATATCCCCCCCCAATCATTTGTTCAACAGCGCACAATTTGGGGGGGGGGTGTTGTGTTCTGCTGGCCTCATATAATCTTCCGCAAATTAGCATGACACGTTGGAAAGGGACTCCAACTGCTAGCACTTTTAATCAAAATCATTAGGAGAAAATTGGACCCAGAAATGTGAATTACGATTAATAATAATTTATTTCTTTATTTCACAAAGGCTCACAAAGCAGAGGGGTTTATATCTGCTGCTTCTACTGTGTTTCCCCGAAAATATGACCTACCCCAAAAACAAGCCCTAGCCTGATTTTAACACATGCACCTAATTATAAGCCCTACCTCAAAATTAAGCCCTAGTTAAGCCCCGCCCACCATCTGGTTATACAAGGTGGGGCTAGGTGCATGCGTAAAAACCAAGCTAAGGCAGGGGGGCTGGAGCTGTCCCACGCGTTCCACAACTGCTTACCTTAGGACCACCGCAGCCAGACCTCCCACACCCCGACACCTGTTGTGCTGCTGTGTGACTTCTTCTCCGGCCGCTTGCGGCCACTCGCAGCCAGACACCCAGTGGCGCGTTGCGCTGATGCTACTGTTTGGGGCAGGAGGTGTGTAGTGTGTTGAGCCAGTGCCGCTGCTCACATCAGGACCCCGCACAGTGTGGCATGCCGGTGCCACCGCTCACAGCAGGACGTGTACTATGTCATGCCAGTGCTGCCGTGAGTGGCAGGACGCTGCATGGCTCGTCACGCTGGTGCCTTCACTTGTGGCAGGATGCCGTGTGGCACATTGCGCCAGTGCCGTGAGTGGCTGTGAGCAGCCGCAGAAGAAGTCGGGCACCAGTGTGACAGGTGTCGGGGCGTGGGAAGCCTGGCTGTGGTGGTCCTAAGGTAAGCAGGTAAGATATCCCCTGAAAATAAGACCTGGTGCTTATTTTGGGGCCTAAAAGAAAATAAGACTGGGTCTTCTTTTTGGGGAAACACAGTATTTATTTTGGAGATATTTGGGTAGCAGTGCCCAGTGCTTTGGCCCACACAGGTATCTTATCTTCCATCATATCTGGAAAACTTTTTTTTTTTTTTTACAGACTGCTGGAAGAACGAAGAGAATGAAAGGGAAATTCTTCATTCAAGGTGCACAGAGGTGAGAGTGAGAAAGAAATATTGCCCTTCGTATCTGATTTTTCACGCCGAGCTGTCATTTCAGCAATCTCGGTTTTGAGCTGTGAAAGACATTATAGAACAACGTGTGCCGAAAGCGCGTGTGTACGCGCCATAACCCCCCTTGCACCCCCCCCCCCCATTTGCGCGTGACCCCCCTGTGCTCCCCTCGCCCCCCACACATGCATGACTCCCCGGATCTGTGCATGTGTGCGCGACCCCCTCCCACATGCGCCCCGTGCATGCGTGCGCAACCCCTGCATGCGCACGTGCCCCCCCTGTATGCGCCCCGCGCATGTGTGGTAGAGACCCGAAAATCAGCTGGCCAGTGGGAGGTGCGCACACATGCGCGGTAGAGCTGAGCTGGGTTGATGGCTCACGTGCCTGCAGAGGCACATGCTCTGCGTGCCACCTGTGGTATGCGTGCAATAGGTTCGCCATCACGGTTATAGAATAATAGAATCTTTGTATGAGGGCTGGAAGGGACTTTGGAGGTCATCTAGTCCAATCATTTGCCCAGCGCAGGAGTCCTTACTACCCTGTTTCCCCCAAAATAAGACATCCCCTGATAATAAGTCCAATTGGGCTTTTGAGAGCATGGCAATAAGGCCAAGTGCTTATTTCAGGGTTCAAAAAAAATATAAGACAGGGTCTTATTTTTGGGGAAACATGGTATATCTCAGATAATCTTTTCTTGAAAACCTCCAGCGATGGAGCACCCACAACTTCTGGAGTTGATTCATTGTTCTCGCCATCAGGAAATTCCTCCTTAATTCTAGATTGGATCTCCCTTTGACCAGTTTCCACCCATTGCTTCTCGTCCTGCCTTCAGGTGCTTTGAAGAGTAAATCGAGGCCCTCTTCCCGGTGGCAGACCTTCAAGCAGCTCCAGAGGGGTCAGGAAATTCAGAGGAGTTGACCATAGCATGCTTAGGAAAAAGAGCCCATCCTGATGCGATAAAATGTTTTTTTTCTCACTGAACTTTTGCAGCAGAGATGTCGTAAAGAGAATTGGGGGTTCCTTAAGAATACTTTTCATTCATCTTGAACTAAAACACAAAATCCCACGTAATAGCAATCCAGCTCCAGGGAACTCTGGATCAAAGTAGCTTATCTGGATGGGTGTTTACAGTCTGCGAGTCTGGGGCACAAATACTGTACTAATATTTGATCTTCGCCAGGGACCAGACAGAGGGAATACATTGCTCTGTCTAGTTGTTGAAGTTTTCGGTGGCTTTTGGTGCCCCTCCTCTTCCTTCGTTAGATTCATATCTGGGAGTTCAAGGCACATTTGGTAGGTGGGCAGAGGGGGAGAATTGGTCCAGTGTTACCCATGGCTGAGGGAGAATCTGAACCTGAGTCTCCCCAATCCCACTCCAACATGTTCATCAGAATACCACTGGAGTTCTCACTGACTGAGTGTTGGCCTTACTATGTTACTCACTGTATTGTCCTTCCAAACTGTCTTCTTAGGAAGACAATGGGAAGATGTTTACCTGAATGCCTGTCTGTTGATAGATAGTTAGATTGTCTGTCTGTCTGTCTGTCTGTCTGTCTATCATCTATCTATCTATCTATCTATCTATCTATCTATCTATCTATCTATCTATCTATCTATCTATCTATCTATCTATCTATCGTGTTTCTCCAAAAATAAGACCGGGCCTTATATTAATTTTTGCTCTAAAAGATGCATTAGGGCTTATTTTCTGCTTAGGGCTTATTTTTGGAGAAATAAGGCATTAAATGCATCCACCTGGCTGATAATCTTAACTGGGTCTTATTTTGGGGGTAGGGCTTATATTACAAGCATCCTGAAAAATCATGCTAGGACTTATTTTCCGGTTGGGTCTTATTTTTGGGAAAATACGCTATCTATTTATCTATCTTTCTATCTATTTATCATCTATTATCTATCCATCCATCCATCCCAGGCCTCTGGTCTATCATTCCATCCATCCACCCTCCATCCCAGGCCTCTTGTCCATCTGTCTGTCCATCCACCCACCCACTCATCCATCTATCCATTCTAGGCCTCTGGTCTGTCCGTCCATCCATCTATCCCAGGCCTCTGGTCTGTCTGTCCGTCCGTCCATCCATCTATCCATCCCAGGCCTCTGGTCTGTCCGTCCATCCATCCATCTATCCATCCCAGGCCTCTGATCCGTCCATCCATCCCAGGCCTATGGTAGAGGACCCTAGATTGAGGAAGACACATACCACCCATAAGAGTGAGAAAGGATTTTTTATATTTTTCTCTGTCGCTAGGTGTCTGTGTATATAGTACAGTGTGCTGTGGTGTGTGTGTGTAGTATTTCCCACCATTATATTTACTGAACTTTAATTCATAATTTAATTCATAACTTTAATTCATAATCACTGAAATTAAAAAAAATGATGATGAAGAAGCCACTTCATTGCAGAAACTGTATCAGAAACCTACCCTGGGTAGTAATATAAACCTAATAAATGATTTACGCTCCTCCTCAATCCCTTTAAATTCCCCTAGTCGAAATGCGCCAAACGTTTCAAAGCTTCTCCTTGACCCCATGATCAATTTGATGTTGCTATTAAAGAGTCCTCCATCTTTTGATTTTTTTTTTCCAAGCTAGCTTTCTGCTGAGCACAATAGCAGTCCCTTCTCGTAGCTGTCTTGTGACAGGCGAGTCCATTCCTTGCTCTCATTCATTGCATAATACGGTCTTTGATTAGTTATGCATTCATTTTTCACATTAGTTACATTTTAACAGGAACACTCCATATTGTATAACTGTAAACTTCCTTGATTGTGCCAAAGGTATTTGTTTACGTTTCAGACCAAGTGTTCTACTTCATAGACTTCTAGGAAATGCAAAATTCTTATTTCCTAACTTCTCTCCGAGTTCCCATTTTTATTGGAATCTGGTTAGAACCTATAATGATGGATGGCTTTTAATTAGAAAATGTGGGTATGGAAAGAATAATTGCGAGAAAGATATATCTTGTTGGACTCCATGGGATTGGTGATCCTATCATAATTGAACATCTACATAAAACATTCCGAAACAAAGTACAAACACATGTCATTCAGAAATAGATCCTTTTCAAGTGAGAGGATTCAATATAAGGAAACTAAATCTTGTTGTGTTGGAAGTTTCATCTTGCAGTTGTCCAAAATAATAAAGAGAGATATAGATAGCAACAAAGAACATAGAGTGAACTTGATGATAAAGCTGGAAAGAAAAATAGGAGCAAATAGCTAGAAGAATAAGGAAACAGAGTAACAGAGTTGGAAGGGACCTTGGAGGTCTTTTAGTAAAACCCCTGCTCTGGTAGGAAACCTTACGCCATTCTAGATAAGTGGCTGTCCAGTCTCTTCTTAAAACCTCCAGTATTGGAATACCCACAACTTCCAAAAATAAACCGTTCCAATGATTAATTGTTCTCACTGTCAGGAAATTTCTCCTTAGTTCTATGTTGCTTCTCTCCGTGATGGAAAATGACTGTCCTCCATTCTTTTTGAAAAGAGTGGCAAAAACATACATGTTTCTCTTATCCTCACACCTAATTTTTTGCCCCCACCCCCTGTTCTGCCCCAGCTATGGACCCCAAAGAACGCAGCACACGCAAACTCTATACAAAGCTTATTTTACTCAAATAATTTAGTCTTTATCAACCAAAGGCTGTTAATGCACTTGGTAGTAAGTTAATGCACTTGGAAGAGCCTTGGTAGTACAGGGGTTTAAGGCACCCTGTTATTAAGCTGGTTATTAAGACCAGCTGCCTGCAATTACTGTAGGGTTCGAATCTCGCCAAGGCTCAAGGTTGACTCAGCCTTCCATCCTTTCTAAGGTAGGTGAAATGAGGACCCAGTTTGTGGGGGCAATAAGCTGACTTTGTATAAATATACAAAAGGATGAAGGCTATTGCTGAGCACATTGTAAGCCGCCCTGAGTCTTTGGAGAAGGGCGGCATATAAATCAAATTAAAAAAAAAAAAATGCACTGTCTTAATAGCCTACCAGAATTCTAAGACAAGGTAATTAGAGTCTTACTAGAGTTGGCAGAAAGCGCAGAAGCAATTTTGCAGACATGAAGGAGAGTGAACTAAAGTTGTTCTCTACAGCTTGTTGCAAGTGGTGTTCCTCCTTAAATAGGCTAAGGGAGTGGCCAATTAGTCCCAAGACTTACTCTCGAGGAGACCTCCTCCTGAGGAGCCACTCCTGCCTTTTGGCAGCTCTGCGCGCCCGTGCATTGAGAAGAGGCTCGTCCTCTTCACTTAAAGGAGCTTCTGGAGGTTCTGAAGGCCCTGGCTGAATCCCTGCCTCTGGCACCAAATCTTCTCCAGCCTCCTCACTGTCCGACTCGACTCTGGCGCAGCACCACACCAGCCTCCTCATTGTCGGAATCAGCTACAATCTGCACAGGCCGCTGACGCCTGTGACAACACCAACAATCTGGGTCAGGGGTGAAATCTACCTACCGGTTCAGAAGTGCATGCATCACGCGTGCGCACGGACCCTCTGCACATGTGCAAACCCTTCTGCGCATGCGCACAGGGTAAAAAACATGGTTTTAACCAGGAAGTAACAATGACTGGATGGGTGGGCGGAGCTCGCGCTGCCGTCGCTATCGGTTCTCCGAACCACCTGCCGCCATCGCTACCGGTTCGGCTGAACCGGTCCTAACTGGTAGCATTTCACCCCTGATCTGAGTCCTCATGTTACCGACCTCAGAAGGATAGAAAGCTGAGTCGACCTTGAGCCAATGAGAATCGATCTGCCGAACTATTGGCAGCTGGCAGTCAGCAGAAATAGCCTGCAGTACTACATTCTCACCACTGCGCCACCACAGCTCATTAAATGTTGTTGATCCATTGAAGTCGATGCTGGGCCAGTTTTCAGGGTCAAATCTGGTTATGCTACGTGGCATTTTCTTTGTAGACTAGACAACCCGTGACCCGTTGAGTTCCTGCAAGGTCCCCATTGACTTTCTCCTTGCGAACTTCGCAGGAAAGAAATTGCAAGTCCAAATCCGTGCTCCCGCCATCAGCCGGGTCATTGGGTGATCCCCAATGATTTTTTTTAAAAAACTTGCAAGCTTCTGAGGCCTCCCCACTGATTCATGGGAAGATGTCAAGGAACATGAGAATTTGATTCCCATGGAAGTCACAAGTCCTGGCATTCCGTAAAATTAGCCTGTGTGAGATATGTTGGTTGAAAAGGTTTTGCTCTTTGATGCGCTGTTTCACCCAGTTAAAAGTTACAGACATGGGAGATTATGTAGAAAATGTCATGAATTGAATCTCAGAATTTCTTAAAAAGCAGTTCTTCCTTTGATCTAAGATTTTGTCCCAAGTTTTTCTGAATATTCAGTTTTGTTGTCATTTAAACCAGATCAATAACTTTAAAATGCAATCAAATGAGACTGGCCAAAATATATTCCGTAGAAAAGCACAGTACATCTGAGCAAATACCCTAAGGATTTACCAGCTTATTATGTGAATTCCCTTTTGTAGCTTTTTTTATGCAACACCAAACTGAAAAATTAAACTTGACTAATGATGCAGTTGCAACGCAGGCTTAATTTTAAAAATGCACTTGGTACTTTTGCCTGTTAAATTTTGGCTGCATGAGCTGCATGTTATTGATAACCTAGAGCATCTCATTAAATGGCTTGTTAGTCTATAAAATCTGCCCCTTGCTGATTTTTTTCAGTCAAAAACTGGAATATCCCAGCTGTATTTTAGCTATGACCTGCCCACTTGATAGCCAAGGTGATCCAAATCTTCATTATTATTTTCATGGCACCCAGGTGTTCAGCATACATAGTTATCTAATTTGATGCCTATCCTTATCTGTTGTTCTAAGAAATAACGATTAACTTGATTTCGAGATAGCTGCAGATTTTACAGTGGCTTGTGGTAACCTGTCCATTTCAAACCTAACTCTATTCTTCCTATATAGTAACACCAGCTGGCACTAACACTAACATCCCTGGCGCTAAGTTACAGTGCGAGTTCTGTAATTCTGAATAATTACAATGTGCGAGCCTGGCCTTACGGTTGGTAAAATATAGTTTACAGTTCTCTAAGGTGTAATCCAGGCCATTGAGAGAAGTGATCTGGAATCATAGTTGCAGAAAAATAAATGTTGCATTAAGTCGTCGTCCTCCTTCTCCTCCTCCTCCTCCTCCTCCTCCTCAGGAGATGCAAAGTTTTGGCTCTTGCTCTTTTGCCAGCTTCATCCATTGTTAATTGATGTTGTTGTAGGGCAGTGATAACTAACCTTTTTGCCATTGTGTGCCAAAAGTGGGGGGAGCCTGGGAGGGTCGCATGCAAGCATATCCACACCCATAATTCAATGCCCCCCACACCCCGCCCCCCATACTTTTGGCACGCAATGGCAAAAATGTTACTGGTAGGCCCATTTTTCACCCTCCCAGGCTCCAGAGGTTTTCTTGGAGCCTGGGGAGGGCAAAAACAGCCTCTCCCCCCACCCCCGCAAGGCCCTCTGGAGGCCGGAAACTGCCGTTTCCTGACTTCCGGTAGGCCCGGAAGGCCCGAAAATCAGCTGGCCAGCTCACACCTGCGCTTTGGAGCTGAGCTAGGGCAACACCCGTGTGTCCACAGATATGGCTCCGCGTGCCACCTGTGGCACGCATGCCATAGGTTCACCATTACAGTTGTAGGGTGTCTTTGATGTGGTCTCTCCATCTTCTTCTGGGTCTGCTTCATGTTCTTGGACTTTCTCTTTTTGTATATGCCTCGAACTGCATTGAATCCCACAATATTAAGACTTGGCTGTATAAATCCTGTAGGGCTGGGTATGTTTCAGAAAAGATTCCTAAGAATGGATCTGGAATGGGAAGAGTGCAAAGACTGGGTTTTTTTCCCTTTTCAAGAAACCTGAAAAAGAAAAAAAAGACCTGTCCTCTTTAAAGAGATGTTCCATGGTGTGTGTCTGAACGTATTCCAAAACCTCTGTTCAAAATCATTTTCAAAACCCGTACGGCCTTAGTACAAAAACGTACCGAACAGTATTGCCCAAACCATAGCAGATGATCAAGAATCGCACGTACAAATCCTTCATCTTATTAACATGCTTGTGCAAGTACTTTTTTTCCTCTCGGTCTCTTCCTTGCTTTCATGTGTTCAAATAGTGTGGTAAGAGCAGTTTCAACAATTGGTTGCGGTTCCTAGCAAAGCTCAAAAGCTGCTGATGCAACTAGTTGGATTTTAATAGATCATTGACCCATCTATAAGACTCTGACCACTTTACAGATAAAGAGGGAATGTTCTATTGGCTACCCATATGGGGAACATATTGAGAAATGGTGTAATAATTAACTGTGCTAATGGAAATGTGCCTTTTCACTTCCAACCAGGATATGTGAGTGGCAGATATTTTTCCCCCATTCAGTAACATTAACCTTTTTTTTTTTAAACTGTATTGCACGGTCAAAATGTAAGTTAGAATTTCAGGTGACCATTAAGCCCCCAGGGAGATGCAGAAACGTTGAACCAAGGGGACTCTCAACAGGTGGCAGTAGCTTAGTCTAAAAACCAAAGTAGGGGTAGATTTGATTGGAATTAATGGGAGACCCCACCACCCCAAGACATGCCAGGACTATAGGCTACACTGGCAATTAGAACCAAAAAACAGGAGGAAGAAGAGGAGCAGAAAGGAAGAGGAGGAGGAAGAAGAAGAGGAAGAAGAAGAAGAAGAAGAAGAAGAAGAAGAAGAAGAAGAAGAAGAAGAAGAAGAAGAAGAAGAAGAAGAAGAAGAAGAAGAAGAAGAGATGAGAATGATCATGATGATTCACAAGGAATTCACATTCACAATTCACAAGGAACTGAACAACACCAAAACCAACAGGGAGGCACCTCAAATGTCATTACATCCCCCAAAATCTCCCCTGGCTTGGCTATTGGTAAAACATTCTTTTAATAATAACAATAACTTTTGCCAGGCATGCCATATGGCATGTTTATTGTCAAGAATACTTTTGGGGTTCACTAAACCAATCTTGTTAGGTTAGACTTGAGTAGAAAGGCAGGATATTAGTTGATTAAATAATCAATAAAATCCCCCAGAAGGCAACTGGGCTTTCGGATTAATGGTGGGGGATGATGTGTACTGGTCAGCCCTTTGAAAGGTGGCCGCCTCTGGCTACTCTCCGTTGCATGTCTACTTTGACCTTCAGCCTACTCTTTATCCAAGAGTACTGTATGTATATGCGGTCTATAGAAGTGACTAGGCAAATAATCCCTGTCTAGGGATGAAATGACCAACAAGGATGTATGTAACAAAACCCAGGTTAGGCCTCTCATAGCTGCAATTATCCAGATTCGATTTTATCTAAGAACTTGAGCAAATTGTTTGACCAGTGCTGCAGTGTGCTTGCTCAACCCTTGTCCTTCTTGGCTCACAGCAGCAAAGCCATCAAGCCTCCACTGAAGGATGGAGGCTTCCTAAGTATAGTGATCAAACCAGGTTAGAGGCCACCTTTTTTGGGCCACGCATGATTTTGGAGCTGGAGGCCAGATAAGGCCAGAGCATACAATTGTTCCACGCCTTCCTTTGCAAGACTAAACTTATTGTTAACCCTACTTCAAACTAAAAAAAGTAGTTTGAAGTAGGCTTAACCGTAAGTTTAGTCTTTACCTTAGAATAGTCAGAAACCATAGTACTGATTTTGATCATTATGCATTTTCCCCTCAAGTCTAGGAGTAGAAAATTTAAAATGATGATGCTCTTCATGTAGAAGACCAGAGCTAACAACTGCTACTTTGACTTAGTTATCCTGTTTTTCACATGGACCAGAGATAAATGCTATCTGGAATATACTGTATTTTTCAGACTATAAGACATGTATAAGACACACCAAGATTTCGAAGAGGTAAATAAGAAAAAAAAGGTTTTGCCCTCCCTGGCCCCCAGGAGCACTCTGCAGGCCTCCCAAACCCTCTGCGTCCCCCGTTTTTGTGAAAAACAGGTCCATTTTTTCACAAAAATGGGACGAGCGGGACGGGGCTTTGGGAGGCCAAAAATGACTGTATTCCGTGTATAAGACGCACCAACATTTCCAACCTCTTTGGGGGGGGGCAGAGTGCATCTTACACTCCGAAAAATACGGTAATCAGTATTCACACAAAACAGCAGGGTGATAATAACTGGCAGGATGGGCATGGTTGGCTTTTGTGACACAAGAAGTATTATTTGACAGGTCTCAGAAGATACGTCTTTTCTTTCACCATGCCTCTCATACGGAAGGGCCTTCTCACTTTCAGAAGGTTCTCCAAACTTGGCTTGGTTTCCCCCAGGCCCTGGGTTGGGAGAGACTTAATTCATCTAGTTGCCCTATTCAGTTCATGATTTAGGATTCATCATCCATAACGGTAATCTATATACAGTATATAAAAGCGAAATCCACTCACTCATCACGAAATCTCCAGAACGGTAAAACCTACAAACTTGAAATTTGGCACGTATGTTCCTTTTGGCGTCTAGGTGCTCGCTAAGAAAGGATTTTTCAAAATGACTATAATTAATACTTCATATATAGTATATTCATATACAGTATATTCACACGCTCTGATGCTAAGGAGTTAGAGGTTCTATTTCCCCTCTCCACCTGAAAAGTTCCAACTGCCGGTTGCCTCACATTCCGTTACCTCAGTTCACACTGGCAGATGTTCCACTCCTTCACTCAGGAGTGGTCTGGGGCTCCTTCCAATACTAAACGTCCCTACCTCATCAAAATATCTACGCCTTCCACCTATGGAATTGCTTCCGAACTTAAGGCGGCGGGAGAGATATTCCCTTATGAGTTTCAATCACCGACCACCGAAAATATTTCAAAAAATATAGTTCAAAACAGCAACATGCCTGTAAAGTGAACAGTTTGGAAAACTAGGTATTGTCTAGTCCCGTGATGGCGAACCTATAGCACGTGTGCCACAGGTGGCACGCGTAGCCATATCAGTGGGCATGCCAGCTCAGCTCTGGCGTGCATGCGTGCACCGGCCAGCTGATTTTTGGGCCTTCTGGGCCCACCAGAAGTAGGGAAACAGGCTGTTTCCTGCCTCCGGAGGGCCTGGGGGAGGGCATTTTTCTTTCTCACCTGGCTCCATATCCCCTCTATGCATATGGGGAGGGTGAAAACATTTTTTGTTGTCTCTCCTAGAGAGGCCCTGGAGGCTGGGGACAGCAAAAAAGTCACTTCCTGTCAAACCAGAAGTTGGGAAACGGGCCGTTTCAGGCCTCTGGAGTGCCTCTGAGCGGGTTGGAAAGGCTGTTTTC
This sequence comes from Pantherophis guttatus, assembly GCF_029531705.1. Next base: position 5,269,172 of record NW_026844056.1, on the reverse strand, counting down.
GCCCTCCCCAGATGCATAGAGGGGATCTGGAGCCAGGTGAGAAAGAAAAACGGGCCTACCGGGCCATCACGTGCCAGGAGCAGGGGTGGGAGGGGGGTCACGTGTGCATGCGCAAGGTGGGACACATAGAATTATGTGTGTGGGCACACGCACACACAAACCTCCCCCGCCCCCGCCCCCCCTGGCACGTCATGGCAAAAAAGTTAGCCATCACTGGTCTAGTCTAATGAAGAGAACTAGGAATGACATGACAATTGTCATCTAGAACTTGAGGGTTTGTCACAGAGAAGGAGGGGGGTGTCAACCTATTCTCCAAAGCACCTGAGGGCAGGAGAAGAAGTAACAGGTGGAAACTAATCAAGGAGAGAACCACCCTAGAACTAAGGAGAAATTTCCTCACAGTGAGAACTATTAATCAGTGGAAAGGCCTCCCTACAGAAGTTGTGGATGCTCCATCACTGGAGGTTTTTAAGAAGAGACTGGACAGCCATTTGTCCTCAATGGGATACGGTTTGCTGCTTGAGCAGAAGGTTGGACTAGAAGACCTCCAAGGTCCCTTCCAACCTTGCTAATCTATGTTAAACCACTTCCATAAATTCAATGGGGGATTTTCACCAGCCAAGAGGGTTCCACCTTGTAGATGCAGACCCATAGAAAGCCCAATTTTTTTCCTGTGTCTAAGATAACATAAATATGCAACTAAAAGTATCAGCAAGTGATGTCAGACCTGCTTCAAGAGCCCTGCAGAAGTGGGTCTACAGATTAAGGGACCGATCTCAGAAAACAATTGACAGATCAGAAATGGCAGGCCACGATTTTCACTTTGTTGACTTTTTGCTTAATATGTGTTCTCCTTCAAGTAATCTTCCAAGGGTGTTTTGCTGAGCAATCTCAAGACCAGAGTGGATAAAAATCAATGATTTTTTTTAAAAAAAATCAAAAAAATCAGATTTTTTTTATTTAAATCGGATTTTTTTTATTTTTATCGAATTTATTTTAATAAAAAACTTTTGGGGTAAAATCTATCGTAAGATAGTTTTCTATTTAAGATACATAAATAATGTAGTTTATTCAGCATGAAATGGAGCTTAGTTATGTAGCATGAGGCTGTATATTCTGCAACACAGGGACTATTGGTGAGTCAACAGTGGGTCAAAGGAGTAGCAGAGATGACAGTTGCTCTTTAAAAATTATGATTTAAACGAGTTGATTTAAATCAAGGCTTTTTACTAGTGATTTAAATCATGATTTAAATTGTGATTTAAATCAACTCGATTTAAATCAAATCCACCCTGCTCAAGATTTCCAACAGTTCCAATAAATAAATACTAACTGAGGATTCTGAAATTTTGAGAACATTACAAAGTTACAAATCTAAAATAAAATATCCCCTTTTTACTAGTAAATGTAATTTATCTACGAACGAGGATGGAGTGGAATTTCAATTTTTTTTTGCCTGAAATATTTACTTTTGTTATTCTTTTTTTACTTTTGAACTCTCCCAACAGATAGCAAATTCCATCTTGCTGATAGTAGGTCACTGCCTAAAATTTCATCATGTCTCTTGTTAAACATAGCATAACCTTTAATCTGTGATTGGCTATTACTGATACACAACTGTTTATGGAATTTTCCCAGGATTATAATACAGAATAAACATGTTTGAGCCCAATCAAACTGACTTAACTCCTACAAATTTTATTTAAATATTTAAGCATTAAATTTGTTAGCTGAAACTATTCTTCATTGAATTTAAGAGTTTCTCTTTTTTTTTTTTTCCCCTTTACTTGATCCTTGAATTCTCATCTGTTAATTCCATCCTTGGTTTATTTGGTTTGGTAATCTACAAATGTTTGTAGTGATTTCATATTGTACTTTACTGCAATGAAAAAGATTGGAATTCAATACCTTTTTTTTTCTTCCCCATTATCCTACACCAGTGATGGCTAATCTTTTCTGGAGCAAGTGCCCCAGCACATGACCTTATGCCCCTCCTGCATGCGCCCCCCCTGCATGCACCTGTGGCCATCACACACACACACACCGCATGTGCATGCAGCTCCCCGCACGCCCCACGCATGTGCACTCGCCCTTCCGCTCGCGCCCTGCGTATGCGCGCCAGAAACCTGACCACCAGCTGGCCGGCAGGAGGTGCGCGTGTATGCGTGGTGGAGCTGAACTAGGGCGACGGCTCGCATGTCCACAGAGAGGGCACTGCATGCCACCTGTGGCATACATGCCATAGGTTCACCATCACGGTCCTACACCTTTCTTTTCCTTTTCTTTCCATCCCCTGCTTCCCTACTACCTTTATTTTATTTTCATTTTATAGTATGATAATCTCAATAAAATGTATAGGGGGAAAAAATAGGATAGGGAAGGAGGTTTTCAGAATTTTGTCTGAGATGGCTTGTAACTGACCAATGTTGCCACCAGATGGTCTTCGTTGGGACCTGTAGGTTTCTGCATAGGTCATCTTCTGTTCTTATCTCTTCTAACTTATTACCTGTATACTGTAGTAATAAAATATTCCTGGTATCAGTGTCTGTGGAGATTCTCCATCATCCAAGTCATGGTTGAGCCAGAGTTGCTTTTCCAAAGGCAACTGGGCTTTCTTCTTATTTACCTTGAGAAAGTTTCGCTTCTCATTCAAAGAGCTTCTTCATTTAGGAATGAAAGAAGCTGCTTGGATGAGAAGCGAAACATTTTCAAGGGAAAAAACCCCAAGAAAGTCCAATTGTCTTTTGGAAAAGCACCTTTGGGTCTAAGGGATCAATTGTCAACCGTTCCACTCAGTCATCTAGCAAAGAAAGACTCCTGCCCATTATACTTCTGGAGTATACTTTACCGAAGCTTAAACAGTTACAGAAGTACCGTAAGCTGGCTCTGAGGTTTTCCCGTGTAAACAACACAAAGGAAAGTTCCCAGTGTTGCTCTCTTCATCTTTTTCGGCTGCATTTATTTAATGACTATAAGCCAGGGGTGTCAGATCGGGCCCCGGGGTGCTTAGATCTGGCCCACAGGGCCACCCTAGAAACAGCAAAGGACCAGCCCGCGTTGCCTCTGCCAGTGAAAATGGAGGTCTGGTGGCCCTCCCGGCCTCCGTTTTTGCAGCCAGAGGGTTGCAGGAGGTCGTCGCAGCCAAAAAGGGAGCTTAGGAGCCTGTTTTCATTGGCAGAGCGCTCGGGCCAGCAAAGGCGCCCCTGACACGAGTGATATTGAGCTGATAATGCCCCCCCCCCGAGGTCAAACACAACCCTGATCCGGCCCTCAATGAAATCAAGTTTGACACCCCTGCTATATGCAGTTTTAAGAAAGGCCTACTAGAAATCCTTAAATGTTTTTGTATTTGTATGCAATTGTGTAGCGCGAACCTAAAAAAATACCATTATTTCTGGAAATCTTCCCCCCCCCCCATTTTTTTACTTTTTATATTTTATAAACGCTGTTTACAAAAGTGGAATGAAAAAAAAATGTGTTTCCGATGTCCAAAAGTTCAGGACATTTTGCTTGAAATAATGATTATGATTCAAATTACCTTTAGAGGACTTCTATCTTAGTGCTTTTCATTGGAAATATAAGCTTCATATTTAACTCTTGAAACTGGAGATTAAGTGATCAATTTCCTCATTATGGTTGGATGATGCTGTAATTTTCTGCAACTGGATTAAGTATAAAAAATATGCATGGCCATCCCATGGAGGTTTCTGAGGACATGGTGACCTCTAATGGTTAGATAAGCATCAACATTCAACATTTTTGCCTATATCGGGAAAGCGATTAGTATATGCTACTGAACTCCTATTTTAGAAGACAACTGGAGATCGTTATTAAAATGCTTAATCGGCTTTTTGTATGTTTTTCAATTCTTTCCAATAGAACAAAACCTCTGAGATTTCTACCAGAGATGTTGGATTCCTGACTCCCAAACTCTACCAGAGTATATTTTGCCATAATAGTCAAAAATTGCTGATGCAAGAAATCAACTTTTTACGCTTGGTAACGTAACACAAAGCTTGAAGGTTCCAGTAAGGTGAAAAATGGTCTACCTCATTTCAACAGAGAAAATTGGGAGATTTTCATCTTTGACTTTTTCATTTCATGGTATTGAACCACACTGGATATTTTACCATTTTTAAAAACAACAATGTTTCAGTGTATACATCGTGTCCCCTTTTTCTTTGTCTATATTGATGGAAGTCAATGGTTTAGGAGGAGCTTTTGACAGTAAATTAAAGAATAAAAAGGTAGAATGACCATTGTATTCTCTAAGAGTTTCAAAATATAAAGTACAAAATAAAATTAATTTTGAAATACAGAGAATATAAACTCCAAGAGCACTATAAATTCAATGTTTTTAATCCATTGATGAAATCCATTTTGAGTATTTTTATGAATATTTATTATTGTGCATTTCCCCAAAATTCCATGGATGGAATTTGTTTCTTGAATATTTTATGACAGGTTAGCACCACAATCCTTGAATGAATTGTTTGAGAATCTATGAATGAGTAAAGATGATGTTTTAGGCACTATTTATAAAATGAACTGTTGTGTACATCACAACATACATTTTCCCCATAATCCAAATCCTGCAAGGAAAACAAAATGTCCAGAAGACCTCAAATTCACATGTTCTTTGGTGCACCCATTCTTTCAACTGCTCCAAGCAACCCCAAAGAAGAGAATGGTTCTTCGGCTAATGAGAAACCATGGAGAGAATTACACCTTTCATTTACCAATGACACTTTTAACCTTTGTAGCACAAACTTCAGGCCTCTTGACTATGAGACCGCAAATGATGCAGTTTTGGTTGTCAATTCCAAAGATCACTTCCCAGTAAACTTTGAAAAAAGAGGTGGCTCGGTTGATGTCTTTATGACCGATTGTGCAACATCTGTTGGATGTGTCAAATCCTTCAGCCATAAAAAGGAGGTCCTGGGTGAGTCACCTGAAGATGGTTCTTCTGTCTGCAGCGATATAAGCAGAGGGAACCAGAAAAAGCACCATGAATGTCAACAAAGCAAAAAGAATTATACCAAAGGAAATGCTGGTTGTATCATAGATAACCATCTTGATTCTTCTCCTTTGGTTTTTGAGATGAAGGACTTTAAAAATTGTGTGGTAGTTAATCACAACCCAACTTATCTTAAGTCTCAACCTCAGGGTGAAAATCTACTCCTGAGTCAGTATCTGAAAACATGTTCACAAAAAGCAGATGAATTGAAACCCGGCAACCTGCTAGATGCACCTTCAAATCTTGTTCTATCAACAGACAATGAATTCCTTAGTATTCTGACTTTAAGCCAAGTAGCTCTCTGCTCAGGACAATATGCCGTAGGACAGAATGAAATGCAAAATAAACCTGTAGCAGGTGAAGGAGTAGAATTGGCCCTGCCTTGTAGGGAAGACACAGCAGATGGAGAACCTCTACTTAAATCAAATGAAGATGGTGATACAGCTGCTAAGAAAGTTGACACAAACTGTGAAGCCAACTTTGAGTCTTCCATTCAACTCTTTGACTCCGATAACTCAAGTCAAGATAACTCAGATTTCAAAAAACGTAGTCTTCTTTCTTCACCTGTTAAAACTGAAGGACGGGACCTTAAACCCCAACGGAAAAGACAGCTACATTCTCCAGAAGAGCACCATGCTGAAAGATCTCAAGCAACTGATGATAATGTGATGACTTCTCGCTTTACTTTTGGAGATCAGCAGCTATCCAAAAGAATCAAATTAGCGTGTTCTCCTCTTCGTCCGGTTAAAAAAACTGGAAAAACCAGGATCCCAGGAATTGAGAAAGCTCAGAAGCCACTATCATTGCTTAAGGATTGTGTTGAGAAAAGCCAAAAGTTCTCCATCTTGGTGGTGGTGCTACATCCTTGTCATATCAAAGAAATCAAGGTGGGAAGTACCGCATCCTGCAAAGTCCCCTTAGCCACAGTAGTCGTTGCCGATCAGTCAGAAGTGAGACAGAAGGTTGTGTTGTGGAGAACAGCAGCATTTTTATCACTTACCATCTTCCCTGGAGACATTGTACTCTTCACAGGTGAGTCCGTATTTTTTGGAGTATAAGAGGCACCGGAGTATAAGACTCACCTTAGTTTTTGGGGAGGAAAATTAAAAAAAAGCTGATTGGCAGGTGGATGGGCCTACCAGAATACCCTCAATCAACTGTTCCCGGAGGTGAATTTTAGCAACAGGTTCCTTAGATTTGAGCTCTGTGCCTTGCTTTTTTTTTTCTTTTTTTTTTTGGTTGATCTTTTTTTCGGTGACTGAAACTTCTGAAACCCTGTTTCAGAAAAAAAATATATTTCTGCCTCTGAAAGCCTCCGAAACAGAGCTTCAGAAAAAAAGCCTTCTGAAGCTCTGTTTGGGGCTTCTTTTCTGAAGCTCTGTTTGAAGGCTTTTTTTCTGAAGCTCTGTTTGGGGCTTTATTCTGAAACCCGTTTGGAGGCTTTTTTCTCGCTCTGTTTCTGAGGCTTCTTTTCTGAAGCTCCGTTTGGGGGCTTTATTCTGAAGCCCTGTTTGAGGGCTTTTTTTTTCTCAAGCTCTGTTTCTGAGGCTTCTTTTCTGAAGCTCTGTTTGGGGGCTTCTTTTCTGAAGCTCTGTTTGAAGGCTTTTTTTCTGAAGCTCTGTTTGGGGGCTTTATTCTGAAGCCCTGCTTGGAGGCTTTTTTTCTCAAGCTCTGTTTCTGAGGCTTCTTTTCTGAAGCTCCGTTTGGGGACTTCGTTTCTGAAGCTTCATTTCTGATGCTTTTTTCAGCCTTTGAAACCTCCATCTGAGAAGCTGGGTGGGACTACATTCGGAGTATAAGACACACCCAGATTTTCACCCTCTTTTTTTGGGGGGAAAAAGGTGCGTTTTATACTCCGAAAAATACAGTACATTTTCAACTGTAAGAGGGATATTTATATATGCTTAGTTTTCACAATTATTATGCTGTTCAAACAAAACCTAAGCCATAATCTTCCATAAACTCTAAACATGACCTGGAAACTCTTCCGTAAGTGCAGATTTTTTTTTTTTAAAAAAGTGCAAAATAAAAATATTCCGATAACTGCATGGACAACGGGGAACAAAACGAGTTACACACCCCAAAACCAAATGGCACCAAGGCAAGTTCATTTTCCATTGATGGATCTCCTCTGTCTTTTTCTTGCAGATGTCGTCGTTTGTGAGAACCGCTGGGTTGGAGAAATGATGCTGCAATCAACTTTTATGACCAAGCTGGTCAATCTTGGAAGCTGTTCAGCTATTAATCCGAAGGAAGGTGAGGATTGACAAATTCCAGGCAGAGAAATCTTATTTCGTCACTAACTGATACTCCCTTCCTTCATCAAGCCATTAACTTCTTGCAGCTTTTATTAATAGAAATATATTTTTCCAAGTCAATTAAACAAATGACAGACAGAATGTAGAAGTTAGAATAAAATAGAGCTGGAAGGGACCTTGGAGGTCTTCTAGTCCAGCCCCCTGTTCAAGCAGGAGAACCTATACTATTTCAGGTAAGTAACTGTCTGGTTTCTTCTTAAAAGCCTCCAGTAATGGAGCACCCACAATTTCTGAAGACAAGCTGTTCCATTGGTTAATTGTCCTCACTGTTAGGAAGTTTCTCCTTAAATTCTAGGTTGCTTCTCTCCTTTGATTAGTTTCCTTCAATTACTTCTTCTGCCTTCTGGTGCTTTGGAAAATAAGATGACCCCCACTTCTTTGTGGCAGCCCCTCAAATACTGAAATACTGCTATCATGTCACCCCTAATTCTAATTCTAGCCAGACCCAAAACCTGTAGCTGTTCTTCATATGGTTTATTCGTTTAGTGACTGCTCTAAGTTCCAACAGCACAGAAAAAAGTAACTTACAACCATTTTTCACACTTATGACCATAGCAGCATCCCCCTCGTCACGTGATCAAAATTCAGGCACTTGGCAGCCAGTTCATATTTATGTACTCGGGTCCCTTCAAATTCTGTAATAACGAGAGCTTTCCCGATCAAAATTACAAACTAAAAGATTAGAAAAGACAGATAGAATGGATAAGACTTTGAAGTCTAGTTCTTCAAGGATTCAGAGGAAGCCCTAAGATGACATTTACAGTATATCCAGTTCAGAGCAGGACAATTCGTAACGTCTCTGACCTCCAGGTCTTTCGCTGTGCCCTCAAGACGCTACTGTTCCGACAGGCGGGGCTGTCTAACTGAATGATTTTAAACTGGGTTTTAATATTGGGTTTTAAAATTTGGCCAAAATTGTTTATTTATTTATTATTAATTTAATTTGTATACCGCCCTTCTCCCAGAAGGGACTCAGGGCGGTGAACAGCCAAAATTAAAAAACATACAAATGCAAAAGTTAAGATAATTAAAAGAATTAAATCACTGGCTACCCAATTTAAAACCCCAAATCCATAAAATTTAAAATCCCAATTAAAAACCATTTAGGCTAGGCCAGCTTGATGAAATAAAAACGTCTTCAGGGCTTTACGGAAGGTCCGGAGGTCTGGGATCAATCGTATTCCAGGAGGCAGCTCATTCCACAGGGCGGGTGCCCCCACAGAGAAGGTTCGCCCCCTGGGGGCCGCCAGCCGACATTGCCTGACCGACGGCACCCCGAGGAGGCCCTCTCTGTGAGAGCGTATTGGCCGGTGGGAGGTTATCGGTAGCAGCAGGCGGTCTCGCAAATACCCTGGCCCTAAGCCATGGAGCGCTTTAAAGATGAGAACCAACACCTTAAAGCGCACCTGGAAGACCACCAGGAGCCAATGCAGCTCGCGCAGGAGAGGTGTTACGTGGGAGCGCCACGTCGCTCCCATAATCACCCGCGCGGCCACATTCTGCACCAGTTGGAGCCTCCGGGTGCTCCTCAGGGGGAGCCCCATGTAGAGAGCGTTACAGTTACAGTTAATGATTTTAATTAATTTTAATTATGATATTGTATATTTATGTTTTTAATCTTGGCTGTACACCGCCCCAAGTCCTTCGGGAGAAGGGCGGTATATAAATATTATTATTATTATTATTACTTATTATTATTATTACTTATTATTATTATTACTTATTATTATTATTATTATTATTATTATTAAATTAATTAATGGAATGCAATTGTCCCTCCCTATTGAAAGGACTAAAGGATTACACTCTCTTTTAATGGCAGAATCAAACTCCATGATGGAAATCTGAATGTCCACTTCTACTGTCGATAGTAAGCAAGGGAAGTCCACAGAAATTTCAGAATAACGGAACCTTGGAGATTTCCCCTGCTAAAGCAGGAAATGGATGATATTCCCTTGGTGTTCATATTGCTTAAAATAATACCGTGTTTCCCCGAAAATAAGACCCTGTCTTATATTTTTTTGAACCCCGAAATAAGCACTTGGCCTTATTTTCGAGGTCTTATTATTTGAGGCACATGGAGGAAGATGGGGCTCCCTAATCCTAACCCTAACCAGAGAAATTTATTTTATTTTATTTATTTTATATCAAATTTATATACCGCCCTTCTCCCTGAGGACTCAGGGCGGTGTACAGCCAAAGTAAAAACATAAACTACAAACATTAAAATACAATTAAAAAGATATATATATATTTGGCCCCATAATTAAAAGCAATGACAAAACAATTAAAAACATTTTAAAAAGTGTTAGGCCAGCCCGGCTTGCTGAAAAAAGAAAGTTTTAAGGGCACGGCAGAAGGCACCGAGGTCTTGGATTCTGCTTATCTTTGGGGGCAGCTGGTTCCAGAGGGTAGGTGCCCCCACAGAGAAGGCCCTCCCCCTGGGGGTCACTAGCCTACATTGTTTGGCTGATGGCACCCCGAGGCTTATTTTCAGGGGAGGGTTTATTTTCAGGGAAGGGTTTATTTTAGGGGGAGGGCTAATTATCCGGGGAGGTCTTATTTTTGGGAAAACACGGTATCTGTTATCCCTGTTTAATAAAATCGTATCAGGGACATAAAGCTAATTCCACTTGCTGGTAAATATTTGGTGGTAGAACCGCCAACAGAAGAAATATACGCAACCTCCATAGCCAAAGGTGAGATCAATTATCATCTCTTTTATTTTCCCAAGCCTCCCATATAGTAGACAGTCATCTTCTCCAGGATTTGCTGACCTACGTTTCTGCAAAGCACGGCCCTCTCCAAGCTCTCCCTCCAAGGCAAAGGCAGAGCCTGGACAACGTTTCGTGCGTCCTTCTCAATCGGCTCAAACCAGATACTTTGGTGCATGCAGTGCTGAGAATCATCAACATCACAGTGCTGATAGGTGAGCTTGAGTATCTAATCCAAGAACTTCTTGAAGGCCCCAAATTTGGTGTATGGCATGGCGGTGGAAAGGTATATTTAGAGATGTAATTGCTGAAAACTATAGATTTTGTATGTCTATGGAGATTCTCCGTCATCCAGGTCATGGTTGTCCCAAAGGTGCTTTTTCAAGAGGCAACTCGACTTTCTGTTTTTTCTTTGAAGACGTTTCACTTCTCAGCCAAGAAGCTTCGTAGATTCTGTAATTCCCTTTTTCCCGCTTGTCTTCTCTGAGAAAAACGCCAACCAAGCACTTGGGTCCAGCTCTTTGTGAGGGACATTATCCTGTCTTCCTATTAAGCGTGCAAATATCCTTTCCAGATCTACCTCAGGGAGAAAAAAAAAAGGAGTAATAGCAGAGTACCCTCTATCTGAAATCTTGTTGATAAGAAGAAGGTCATGAGTTGATTTGAGACCACCTGATGTTTCCTTCTTGACAAAACAAGAAGCTTAGCTTCTTGAGTGGTTGTCTTGATTTCACAACATCCTTTTCTGAGGATTGATGTGATACGAGTGACATGAAGTAGCTTGTGCCTAGCATCCGCCTTTATTAACATTAATAATTAACTTCCTAGATAACGAGAAAGCTTTGTTTTTATGAAATCAGAGGGTGTCAAGAATTATTGATTATTTTTGGGACCTTTTCATAGTAGATGAAATAGCCTATTTCCCTCATCAGATAGAATAGTGGCATGGAAACAGGACTATCTCAATCCTCCACATCCAAAAATATGTGTGTATTTTTTCTTATCTTGAGAAAAAAGAGCCATAAAAAAAATTTAAACATTGCGTAGCCCCAAAACGGCACCATAATGTTTGCTATGGTGCAAAGATCCAGAGGGGGAATTTCCAAGGGGATGCCCTACAGATAGTCCTCGACTTATAACCTTTCATTTAGTGACCATTGGAAGGTACAACATCATTGGAAACATCGCCCACCCTTCAGTCAGAGCTGAAGATGATTCTTGGATGAGAAGTGAAACGTCTTCTTGTGGGAGCTTCATCACTGGAGGCTTTCAAGGGGAGATTGGACTGCCATTTATCGAGGATGTTGTAGGGTCTCCTGCTTCAGCAGGGGGTTGGACTAGATGACCTACAAGGTCCCTTCCAACTTTGTTAATCTATCTATCTATCTCTTGCTCTCCATATTAACTTAAGTAACCTTCTTACTTCTCAGTCCTAAATGGAGAGCCTCAGGATACTGCAGGGTTTCTGCCACTCCTAGTTACCCATTAAATAGACTGAAAGCCTAATTATAAACATTCACTGGAATCCTGGTTTTTGAAATTTGGTGGTTTTAAAAATGTAACATCTGGAATCTGTTAATGAATTTGAAGGAAGTATAGCTACCTCTTCCCTCTGCCTGTTAAAGAAATCCAAAACACCACCATCAAAAGCCTTGAAACTCATTCCTTCAAATATCAGGTAGAAATCTTTTTTTTTTTAAACATAAAGTGAGTTATGAGAGCATTTCTTCATTTAATATGAAGTTTTGGGGTGTAAGGGAAGGGGTTAGTTCTTCATGCTGTTGTACTCTGAATAAAATTACAGTGGTATTTTGATATTCAACCGCTTCAAAACTCATTGAATTTGATACTCGACACGTTTTGATGCTGAAATGTTGTCCTGGTACTCGTAGTTTCTTTGGTACCTGGCATGCTGCAGAAGGTGGATGGGAAGTAGGAAGTAGGATATAGGAAAAAGGGCAGAAAGTTTTTACCAGCCAAAACAAAGGGTCCTGTGGTAAGTCACTTGGCTTGCTTGGCACTCATAGTTTTTAGTACCCCTTGTGCCTCCCAGAACCAATTTACGTTGAGTACTGAGGTACCACTGTGTAGTCAAACCAAGATTGGCCAGTCTTTACCAGGAATGGGGGGGGGGGGGGTGACATCATCACAGAAGGAAGCAAACTATGTTTATTGTTTCCCTTGTTCAACCTTAGAATCCGTGTATAGTTTTAAAGAAGAAAAGCAAAGTAAAATCGTCTTAACGGTGGAACAAATCAGGGGCCAGCCTTATGCCTTGGTTGTTTGGGGTGATGCAGCAGCCCAGTGTCTTCAGCTTCAAAGGAAAAAAGGTAAAACAACCATTCAATATTTAAAAATAATTTTAGGTACATGACTATATCACACTGCCTTGCAAGAAACAAGTAATACAGGACGATCCTCTTTTGTTTTAAAATAAATCAGCTTTTCAACAACGGACTGTTGAAAAGGAGGACAGAAGCAGGAGCCCCAGATGGTGAAAAGTTCATTCATGTTAAAACAACTCCCAGAATTTTAAGCAATGACTCAAATGGCTGGGATTTTATTTCAGTTATTATTACTTAGTTCTGTTGTTTCATAAGCTTTATTACCCTGTTTTCCCGAAAATAAGACATCCCCTGATAATAAGCCCAGTCGGGCTTTTGAGCAGAGGCACTAAAATAAGCCTTCCCCGAAAATAAGACCTCCCTGAAAATATTTAATTTCCAGCAGAGCTGGAAATCAGGTAAGATGGCAAGAGGAGCCCCAAAATAATAAGACCTCCCCGAAAATAAGTCCAAGCGCTTATTTCAGGGTTCAAAAAACAAAATAAGACAGGGTCTTATTTTTGGGGAAACATGATATATAGCCACCCACTCCAACAGATTCTGTATTCTTAGGTTCACACATGTAGAACAAGATTGAGATACATTGGCCTAGGCCAGGAGTCTCCAAACATGGCAACTTTAAGACTTGTGGACTTCAAGTCCCAGAATTCCCCAGACAGCATAAGGAATTCTGGGAGTTGAGGACCACAAGTTGTCAAGTTTGGAGATCCCTGGTCTAGGCCCTTAACTAGGAGCGGGAGCCATAATATTGCTTCTTCCACTGCTTTGGTTATTCCCCACAAAAAAGAGATTTCCTCAAGCTGTGTAGAAACTGTATATACTCAAAATATAATTCAATTACTATTTTCACAAATAGTAAAATACGAGTTACGACAGGTAATCCTCAACTTACAATTCGTTTAGTGAATGGCACTGAAAAAAATGCCTTATGACCATTTTTCACATTTACGACCGTTTGCAGCATCCCCGCAGTCATGCGATCAAAATTTAGATTCTTAGCAACTGTCTCACATTTATGACGGTTGCAGTGTCCACGGGGGTCATGTGATCCCCTTTTGTGACCTCCTGACAAGAAAAGCCAGTGGGGGAAGCCAACTTCACTTAAAAACCATGTTATTAACTGCGGTGAGTCACTTAACAACCGTAGCAAGAAAGGTCATAAAATGGGGCAGAACTCACTTAACAGATCTTTCACTTAGCAACAGAAATTTTCGAGTTCAGTTGTGATCATAAGTTGAGGACTACCTGCATTTTAAGATGGGGTAAGATTTTGAGCCAATTGGTGCACTGATTAAGGCCCCAGACTGGGAACCAGGAGATGGTGAGTTCTAGTCCTGCCTTAGGCACAAAGCCACTTGGGTTTCCTTGGGCCAGATACTTTTCCTCAGCCCTAGGAAGGAGGCAATGGCAAACCACTTTTGAAAAATCTTGCTAAGAAAACTACAGGGGCTCGTTCAGGCAGTCTCCAAGTGTCAGGCCCGATTGAACGGAAAGGAGAAGAAAAAAAGAATTTTGAAGTTGGCATCTCCTTTATTAACAGTTATTTTATTTTGGAAAGAGCTGTATTTTTGTCCAAAGCTTCACTGATATTAATGCTTTCAAAACTTCTCCTTCCTAGATCATATTTGGGAATTTAAATATCTCTTTGTAAAACACAATCCTGTCTCTGGTGACTTGGAATTGCACACGACACCTTGGTCGGTCCTCGAGTGCCTTTTCGATGATGATAAAAGAGCTCTGGCCTTCAAAGAGAAGTTTGAAAGGAAGGTCCAAGAGTTGATGAAGATGACCACTCTGGCTTCACATCTGGAAGAAAAATGTTCGGGTGAGATTCCTCCTCCAGGATTAAGACATCCTGTGTTGTAATATAACTCTTGAATACTTTATTTGGCTCAGTGTGATTAGACACGGGACGAAATTTGCCTCCTTTTCACAACCGAAGAGTTTGAGGCAAAGCATTGTATCTCAAAACCAGGCTCAAAACTCCTTGAGAAAGTTTATAACTGACAGGCAGAATGGGATATTTAGACACGGACCCTTGGCTGCACCTCCTTCGTCCCCCAGCCACCCGCCTCAGCCCATTTACAGCCAGCTTTCCTCCTCTGCTGGGCCTCCCACGGCCAATGGGACAATGGCCCTCCGCCCCTTGCCCTTCATTTCTGCCCATTTGCCCAAACACAGTGTTCTGTCCCCGTCTCACACACGCACACAAACAGTCAGCCAGGAGTTAAATAAAACTTGCCGACAATAAATTCCTTCGATAACAGGATTGGCAGCAACCCAGTAGCTGCTTGCCAAGAACTTTACTCACAGAGGGAGGTGTTCCTCCTCTGTCAGATAAACCAAAACAAATACACAAAGCCACAAAATTGTCATTAAATCCAAGGCAGGCAGATAACATAGTTTCAGAGATACAATGTGACTCGCTAATTGTTTAGTTTTGTCCGTCACGGAGCCTGAATGGCCACCACACCCCCTTTTATCCCCTGTGGGGTGTGGTCCAGTGACTCAGCTTAATCTCTGGCACTCCTCCTTTTCTGCTGCGTGCGCTTGTCTCTCCGACGCTGGCGGAGACTTATCTCCGTCACTGTCCGACTGCGACTGTTCGGAGATACCTGGCTCCTGGCCAATCTCTTCTCCTTCGGGAGACACCTGAGGCATTGCCAGAGAGGAGGGTCCTGGAGAGGGAGGCCTGGCCAACTCCTCTCCTTCACCTTCGGAGTCTTCTCCCTCCGATAAGACGGGCTCGGGAGTCGGAATCACAACACACAGTTTGACCTGTGCCTTTGGCTGCACGGGATAAATAGCGCCCAACCCACTGCTGCCCCCTCCCAGCCCCCCAACCGCAACACCAGAAGCCGTGCTGGCCTTGTTCCTCCTACCCTTTTTCATTAGAGCTGAGTGAGTTGCGAGCCAAGCTGTCTTTGTGAAGCCCCCTTGAGGCGCTCCTTCCTGGTGTCCCCCCAAACACACTCTTGCTTATCTGCCACCCCAGTGGCCCCAGCGGCTGCTACTCCCCCTCCCTCCAGTCCAGGTGACAGATCTGGAAGTGTTTTAAAAAATCTTGCATCGCACACTGCCCCTGCAGCACCATTGCTTCTGCCTGCCACCTGATTGGCTGGGGGCTATTTGTTCCATGCAGCCAAAGGCTGTCGAGAATGGCCTGGGGAGGCCCAGCAGTAAACGAGCTGAGGCAAGTGGCTGGGGGCGAAGGAGGCATGGCCAAGGATCCGGCCGGTACGCTCTCATAGAGAGGGGCTCCTCTGGGTGCCGTCGGCCAAACAATGTCGACTGGCGGCCCCCAGGGGGGGAGCCTTCTCTGTGGGGGCACCTACTATCTGGAATGAGCTCCCCCCCGGAGATACAGAGGATCCCGGATCTGGGCACCTTCCGCCACGCTCTCAAGACTTTTTTATTCCACCAAGCCGGCCTGGCCTAAATTATTCCCCTTTAAAATGTAAATTTTAATTTGTTTTTAAAATTATTGGGTGTTCTTAATTTGTCTCGGCCAAATTGTTTAATTCGGTTTTATTCTGTTTTTAAATTTTTTATTTATGTGTTTTATTTTGTGGCTATTCACCGCCCTGAGTCCTTCGGGAGTAGGGCGGTATACAAATCCAATAAAAGATAAAGATAAAAGATGTCTAAATGTCCTAAACCCATGAATGCGAGCCTATGACATGCATGCTACAGCTGGCACGCAGAGCCCTCTCTGCGGGCACGTGAGCTGTCGGCCAGCTCAGCTCCACCACGCATCTGCGCGCACGCCTCCCGCCGGCCAACTGATTATTGGGATGGGCAGGGTGCATGCGGGAGATGCACACGCATGTGTGGGGGGCAGGGGTTGCCCGCGCTTGCATTGGGGACGGAGCATGGGTAGTGCGACGTGCCCCCCCCCGCCCTTTTTTGGGCCCAGGAGGCTGCAGGGAGGCCTGCTAGGCTAAAAACGGGCGGTATGGGGGGCGGGTCGCATGCATGGGGGAGCGTGGGGGTCACGTGTGCATGGGGGGGGGGGGCGTGGGGGTCACGTGGGCATGTGCGGGGGGGAGTTTGGGGAGGGGGTCATGTGCATATGCGCACCAGGGGATAGCCCTCACTGTCCTAAACCCACTGAGAGGGAACTGCATGGACATGATGGCTCGTCAAATACATCACTCTCTGTGCTCTGATTTGACACAGCAATGGTATGATCAAGAATTAACTCTTACACGTGTGAGCATAAGTTTAGGATGGTTTTCCTCTGGGTCTGTATGGACACCGTTGATCTTAAACCTCGCTGTACTACAAATCACATCAGTCCAGATAGCATTTATTTTTAGTTACAGGTAGTCCTCGGCTTATGCCAGGCGGTTTTGCGACTTACAACCCGATCTGAATTTCTTTTTTCTTTTTTTCCTTTTTTTTGACAAGTTTTATTGGTTTTTCCCCCCCAACACACACCCACATATTTTTTGAAATAGAGTATTGACCATATCGTATCATATCATATATAATTCATCATATCCAAATATATTTTACTTTGTTACAGTTTCTGCCAAAGTGTTCTTTTTCCATATTTGTTAATCAAATCTTAATTTTTCTATTCTTATTTTTCTAAACAGTATCTTCTTTCACCATTTTTTCTATATTTCAATATTTTTTCTATTCTTAATTATATACATTCTCTTTAATTTTATTTTTTATTAATTCAATCTTTTTCTTAATATATTTAAACGTGTTTGGGGATTGTTTTACAGCAATCTTTCTTCTCTGTCTTCCTCTCCCTCCCTTCTTTTATCCTTCCTCCCTTCTTCTTCCTTCCTCTCCTATTCCTTCTCTACTTCCCCTTCCTTTCTCCCCCTCCTCCTTTCCTCCCCCCAACTAATCTTCCCTCCTACTCTTATTCCCCTTTCCTTTCTTCCTCTCCTCTTCCCTTTCTTCTGTTTCTCTCTCTCCTTCTCCCTTCCTTCAATCTCCCTACTCTTTCTTCTATCTCTATTGCTGTATTCATTTTCAATTCAGTGCTTTTTTTCTATAGTGTCCAGGCATCCCCGATCTGAATTTCTAATGGTCTCTGTCTCTGTCTCTGTCTCTGTCTCTGTCTCTGTCTCTGTCTCTGTCTCTGTCTCTGTCTCTGTCTCTCCCTCCCTCCCTCCCTCCCTCCCTCCCTCTCTCTCTCTCTCTCTCTCACACACACACACACACACATACACACACACAGTCCCACATAACTGCAATTTGGACTCTTGGCAATAGGGCAGCATTTAAGGCTACATGCGGTGTCCCACAATCACAAGATTGCATTTTGTGATGGTTTTGCTGAAAACTGGCAATTACTTCCGGTTTTCAGCAAAATGGCACCTTGTGGTTCGCCTTACGACCGCCACATGCATTTCACGGCTGCCACAAAAAAGATTGCAAAATCAAGTTGGTCACACGACTGTCCCATTTTACGACCTTCATGGGCAGGCTCCATTATGATCTTAACTCTAGGACTACCTGTACTATACTCTTGCCTCCATAAAAGGCATGTAATGCCTGTACCAATTCTTTTTTTTTTTTTAAATGTACAGGCAGTCCTTGACTTACAATAGCTTATTTAGCGACCATTAGTTACAACGGCACTGAAAAAAGCGACTTGTGACCATTTTTCATAGTTACGACATTTGTAGCATCCCCATGATCATGTGATCAAAATTCAGACGCTTGGCAACTGGTTCATTTTATGACCGTTGCTTGCGTCCCAAGGTCATGGGATCACTTTTTGCGACCTTCTGACAAGCAAAATCAACAGGGAAGCCAGATTCATTTAGCAACCGGATTATTAACTTATCAACTGCAATGATTCACTGAACAACTTGAGGCAAGAAAAGTCATAAAATGGGGCAAAACTCATTTAATGTCTCACTTAACAACAGAAGTTGTGGTCATGAGTTGAGGACTACCTGTATATATTTATTATAATAATAATAATAATAATAATAATAATAATAATAATAATAATAATAATAATAATAATAATAATAATAATAATAATAATAATTTTATTTCTATACCGCCCTTCTCCCAAAGGACTCAGGGCAGTGTACAGCCTATTTAAAAACACAAGACAAAACAGCGATTAAAATTTAAAATAATGAAATAGATTTGGCTCAAATTTAAAACCCCAGAAATTTAAATACCCCAATTTAAAACTATTATGTTGATAGCCCGGCCTGGCGGAACAACAGGGTCTTCAGTGCGCAGCGAAACACCCGGAGGTTGGAGATCTTACATATTTCCGGGGGCAGTTCATTCCACAGGGCTGGGGCTCCCACAGAGAAGGCCCTCCCCTTGGGTGTTGCCAGCCGACATAACTTGGCCGATGGCACCCGGAGGACGCTCTCTCTGTGGGAGCGGACTGGTCGGTGGGAGACTATTATGTTTTATCAATGGGAATAAAATACAAAACAGAAAAAAAAAACAGAAAAAAACCACACATCTAACAGTAACAACAACAAAAATTATGTACAAAAAAAAAATGATCCAAAATCCAACATTAAACATTAAAAAAAAACCCTATCCTGGCTGGATACTGCAAAGAAAAATAATTTTAAAAAACTGATAAATTCTCCTCCCCTTACATAAATAGTTATACACTTTCTCATCCTTATTTAACAAGAAAAATATATTATCTAAACAAATATTTCGTTCTTGTGGTTTTCCTAGGAATAATCCAAGTGAAGGCCTGCGTTTCAAAGCTGAGCTTTATGGATCCTTCCCTGTCACACGGACAGCTGGTCTTTGACGCTGATACTTCCCTGGAGCACATATTCGCTTCCCTTCCCCTGATCACCTATAAGGGTTGTGCAAAATGCGGCCGTGAACGACAGACAGATGACAACGAGATCTACAAACAGTGCCCTACCTGCTTACCTTTGAACCAAGTCAAAATCTTCTACAGGTAAATGGGGGAAAAAAAGGGTGGAAGTGTTCTGTCCCCGTCTCACACACGCACACAAACAGATAGCCAGGGGTTAAATAAAACTGGCAGACAACAAATTCTTTCGATAAGAGCAACCCAGTAGCTGCTTGCCAAGAACTTTACTCATAAAGGGAGGGGTTGTTCCTCTGTCAGATAAACCTAAACAAGATACACACAGTTCAAGAATTGTCAAGTCCAGTCCGTATTAAATCCAAGGCAGATAACGTTGTTTCAAAGATACAATGTGACTCGCTAGTAGTTAGTTTTGTCCGTCACAGAGTCTGAATGGCCACCTCACCCCCTTTGATCCCCTGTGGGGTGTGGTCCAGTGACTCAGCTTAATCTCTGGCACGCCTCCTTTTCTGCTGCGTGCGCTTGTCTCTCCGACGCTGGCGTGGATCCAGCCAAGACTTATCTCCGTCACTGTCCGACTGTGAGGAGATACCTGGCTCCTGGCCAATCTCTTCTCCTTCGGGAGACACCTGAGGCATTGCCAGAGAGGAGGGTCCTGGAGAGGGAGGCCTGGCCAACTCCTCTCCTTCATGTTCGGAGCCTTCTCCCTCCGATAAGTCGGCCTCGGGGGTCGGAGTCACAACAGGAAGATGAAAAACTAAAATCTGTAAAGTTGCTGGCAGCTTCCTGCTTATCGTTCGAACGTTCTCCGTAGTTGCATCGCGTATTATTTCAAGACAGTCTAGCAAAATAGCCCTACTTTGAAGACTGAGTAAATTACGTTCACTATCTGAAGGGTTGGAAGCCTATTCTATTGTTCCATTACTTTGCTACTGTTATGTTTAGTCCTTTTTACATTTCTCTGTTTTTTACTCGGTAGCCCCATGGCTAGATAGGCGGCATATAAATCAATGAATAAACTCTTCTCACAACTCTTCTCATTGTGTTAAGAGCAACTTCTGGTTGGCTGGCACCAAGTGGCAGCAAAGGACAATTTATGGAGGAAAAAGGACTTTCTTCCAGTTCATATAATAATAGAAATTGGAGGAATCAAATTTGTGGTCTCACTCTAAAAAGCGGATATGCGAAGACGCCCTCACCTTATTTTGATCCCAAAGTTTTTACAGATAGTCCTTGAGTTACAACACTTCGCTTAGTGACCGTTCAAGGTTACAGCGGCACTGAAATAGTGACTTCTGACCATTTTTTTCACATTTATGACCGTTGGGGCAGCATCCCCGTGGTCGTGTGATCAAAATTCAGATGCTGGACTCACAATTACGACGGTTGCAGTGTCCCCCTCGGGGTCACGGGAGCCCTTTTTGCGGCCTTCTGATGAGCAAAGTCGATGGGGGAAACCCGGATTCACTTACTAAGTGAGCAACTGTGCAGCGATTCCCTTAACAAAGGTGGCAAGAAAAGCCGTAGAATGGGGACAGAACTCAGCCAATTTCTCACTTAAGCAACCTAAGTTTCGGGCTCAGTTGTGGTTGTATGTTGATGATGATGTTTGTCCATCATGTTCGAAGAGGACCTTGACATCTAATGGGTTGTGGGTGGTCTACAGTGTGTCCACAGGTGGCTGGTAAGGCCTATATGGGCACGGAACGTTCTGCCACATGTCAGGCAGACGTGTGGGCACCATTGCTGCAGCATTTGCAGCTCTGACTTTGCGGAGTGCTCGCTACTCTTGTGCTATGTGTTGTGACCTAGGCCCAAGTAGTTATTACCAAACACAATCAGTCCTAAACAAACATATTTTATTAGAACAGCTGAGAATTACTTCATTCTCAGCTTAGTCCAAATTAAGTCCAAAACAAATTCTTCATAAACAGTCCTTCGGCCTTAGCACCAACCTTTGTCTTCTTTGGCACCCTGCCAAAGGTTTTTCTTGGCAAAAGTTCAGAAGCAAGAGACGCCAACAAGAAACAAACCGTTGCTGGTCTTTTAAGCCTTCTGGGAGGGGCCAATCATCTCCTGGCTTACTCCCAAGTCGTCCTTTTTGCTTTAGCTGCTCTTGCCTTCTGGCCTTCTTCGCATGCATGCACTAGGCACAGGCTCCTCCTGTTCCTTTGCCTCTCTGCTATCCGCCTCTGGAGTCCACACATTACTCCCAGATGGTCCTGGCCCCATCTCTGCCTCCGACGCAGAGCCCTCATCCGGGCCTTCCCCCAGACTCCAGGACTGGCCCATTGTCTTCCCCAGCCTCCTCGCTGTCCGACTCCGTTGCCAGCTCCTCAGGCTGCTGGCGGACCACAACTCTATGGTTGTTCTTCTGTCTTCAGATGTCTGGCAGCCTTGATGGATCAACGTGCATCATGTCGATCGATCTTGTGCTAGGGTTTCCCAGGTGTCGATATCCAGGGACTTGAAGGAGGCTTTCAGCGTGTCTTTGTATCGCTTCCTTTGCCCCCCATGCGATGGCTTTCCTTGAGACAGATTGTCACTGCGTTTTGATATTTACCAGATGAGCTCTTATTTTTGAACTTTCAGACTTACTGTAGCTTGCCAAGTTCTTATCTTTAAGCTAACTGCGCATGTCCACATTCCTTCACTTTCTTCAAACTTTTTCTTTGTTCTCCAGCCAAGAGAGGTGGCCGGGAAAGCTTTGCCAAGATGTAACTAATTAGATTAGTAAGATGTTTTATTTTCTTTATAACAAATAAATGAGTTTTTCTTAGAAAATATATCTTCGGGTTTATTTTCTTAAAGTATACTTCAAGGGAAGGTCACGATCCATTCTCTAATCAAGGTGCAATTACCCAAAAGCAGAATGGGATTAATTGCCACCCTGACACAGATCACCATAGAGGAGCTGTTTAGGGATGCGATGGGTCTGGCATCCTTGCAACATGGCCTGCCCAGCGTGTCTGTCTGGGCTTTCATCAGCAGGGTGTGAACCGATGGCAGGCCTGCTCTGGAGAGGACTTCTGCGTCTGGCGCCTTGTCCTGTCACCGGATCCTCAGAACTCTGTGGAGGCAGGTCATTTGGAAGTGGTTCAGTTGCCTAGCCTGCCTCCTGTATACAGTCCAAGGCTCACTGGCCTACATCAGGGTAGTTAGCACTACTGCTCGGTAGACTTTGAGCTTTATAGCAAGGCTTATTCCACGGTGGTCCCACACATTGGTCAGTAGTCCACCAAATGCAGAGCTTGCCTTGGCGATTCTGCAGTTGACCTCAATGTCAACTGTCACTGCGTGGGAGAGGGGGTGGCCAAGGTATGTAAATTGGTCCACTGCTTGCAGCTTCTGACCCTTCACTGTGACGGTGGGCTCTTGGTGTTGGGCTTTCGGAGCTGGCTGGTGCATCCCTTCGGTCTTCTTGGTGTTGATGAGGAGGCCAAAGTTGTTGTATGTTGCTGCAAATTTGTCCACGCTGGCTTGCATTTCCTGCTCTGATCCAGCGCTCAGGGCACAGTCGCCATCAATAAAAGGAGGCCTCGTAGCACAGTCTCTTTTATCTTGGCAACAGCTGGGTGGTTTTACGTCAGCATCCTGAGCAGAGGTTTGGATGACATAACTGGACGTCTGAATAACAGAAACACTCAACCACATTTTCAGCACCGTGCTGAGCGCCTTGGATTTCTGCTTCGAAAGACTTCATTCGTTTGTGGGTTTTAGATTCAGTTCTGTCACTCGGGCAGGTGGCTTAGGGTAGTGATGGCGAACCTATGGCGTGTGTGCCAGAGGTGGCACTCAGCGCCCTCTCTATGGGCACACGAGCCGTTGCCCCAGCTCAGCTCCGTCACGAACGCACGCACGCCTCCCGCTGGCCAGCTGGTCTTCAGGTCTCTGCCATGCATGAGCGGGGGGCAGGACACATGTGGGGGGCACACATGTTTGGGGGGCACTTACATGCATGAGGATGGTGCGCATGTGGGAAGGGCGCATGCACAGGGGCCGCACGCACATTGCATTTTGGGGGTGCATGCACGCGCTTTGGGCACTCAGTCCACAAAAGGTTAGCCATCACTGGCTTAGGGCCATTGTCTCTGCTCTTTTCTGTCTTCAGAAAAATAATTCCGAGGCTGTTTTCAGTGTGCTGGAGAGAAAAAAATGCCCAGTAGATTCTGTGACTCCATATTTCAGTCCTAGCCGTTTTTTCAAGGTGATTTTTGAGTGGAGGATCTCTCTCTTAAAATTTCCCTGCTTCTTCAGGGTTTCCAAAGTCAGAGGGGGTTGAACACAGGCGGTCCTCAACTTATGATCATAATTGAGCCCAATTGTTGCTGAGCGAAACAATTGTATTCTTCCGCTTTTTGACCTTCCTTGCCATGGGCATTGAGTGCAGTAGTGGGTTTCAATTTAGTTTGTTACCGGTTCGCTCGTGTTGTGCGTGTACGTTCGTGACACTTCTGCGCATGTGTAGAAGCTTCTGCACATGCGCAGAAGCATCCGGCCGGGTGGGCGGAACCTCCCTCTGCCGCCGCTACCGGTTCGCCCAATCCGGGCCGAACCGGTAGCAACCCACCACTGATTGAATGAATCGCTGCGGTTGTAAAGTTAGTAACACGTTTGTTAAGTGAGTCTGGCTTCCCCATTGACAGGTTAGAAAAAGGGATTGCGTGATCCGCACTCTGAGATAAACAATATGTATTGGAGACAATAGCATCCTCTTGTAGCAGGAAACATCAAACATTACATTGAAATTCCACTAAGGTTTCTCCCCTCCCTCTGTTTCTTCATTTAGACCTGCTGTGATGACCATTGAGGAAGGGGATTATGAAATCTCTGTTCGGGTGGGATCCGAATTGATGGAGAGGATGTTCCTTAACATTCCCGCAGAATGGCTGAAGAAGGCTGTAGGTAATACCTTGGGAATCTGTGTTGTAACGCTGGAGATTTTTTTGGTCTGTAATCCCTTAATTGCAAGTTCATGAAGCAATGAATAATCTTCTATGTATATAAAAGCCAAATACCACTCACTCATCACAAAATCTCCAGAATGGTAAAGCCTACAAACTTGAAATTTAGCACATATGTTTCTCTTGGCGTCTAGGTGCTCGTTAAGAAAGGATTTTTCAAAATGACCATCAGATCATTAGTATTTCATATACAGAATTATATTAACATGCTCTGATGCTAAGGAGTTAGATGTTTTATTCCCCCTCCCCACCTGAAAGGAACTCTGTTCCAACTGCCAGTTGCCTTATATTAACATGTTCTGATGCTACCCTTCGCTAAACTGGGCATGGGCGTGGCCAGTTTAGAGCTGAAGAAGCTTCTTGGATGAGAAGTGAAACGTCTTCAAAGAAAAACCAGAAAGTCCAGTTAGTTGCCTCTTGAGGGAAAAACAAGCACCCTTGGAATTTGATCTCAAATGTCAAGATCTGACTCAACCTAGCCTGGTACCCTCCAGCCAGGGGTGAAATGCTCCCGGTTCGGACCAGATCGCCCGATCCGGTAGCGATGGAGGCGGGTGGTTCGCAAAAATCCCTGCCCACCCCCCATACCCAGCTGAGCTGCACAATCATCAAGCTTTTTTTTTACTTTTAAAAGCATTTTTTCTACAACCTCTTCAGCTGAAAAAATGCTTTTAAAAAGTAAAAAAAAAAGCCTCTGATGATCAGGCAACTCAGCTTGGATCGTCAGAGCCATTTAAAAGAAAAAAAGACTTTTTTTTCTTTTAAAAGCCTCTGACGATCCAAGCTGAGTTGCCTGATCGTCAGAGGCATTTGAAATAAAAAAAGCCTCTGCCGATCAGGCAACTCAGCTCGGATCGTCAGAGCCTTTTAAAGCATTTTTTTACAACCTCTTCACCGAACAGGTTGTAGAAAAAATGGTTTTAAAAGTAAAAAAAAAAAATTGGCCACACCCACCCAGTCACATTACCCCACCACCACCAAGCCACGCCCACAGAACCTGTAGTAATAAATTTTAGATTTCACCACTGCCTCCAGCTGTGCCTTTTAGCTCAGGATGATGGGATCTGTCATGCAAAAGATCGATAGGGCTCCTGCCTAGGGAAAACTTGGTTGGTTGGACTCAGTGGTGGTCTTAAGTCGAGGACTTCCTGCATAGGAATCGCTATGATCCCCCCCAGAGGCATTCCCTCAGCGGAAACAAGGAATTCAGGGTTCATGGATCAGGGTTTGCCTGGCTTACCCCTTGCGGAATGGATTTCCGAACTCAAAATAGGGATGGTGATCTGTTCACCTTCCATAAATTCCCCCCTAAATCAGGGGAGGCTCCCCACACTTTTAGCACGGACGTCCCATGGCCTAGCCAGGAAAAAAAGAGATTTTCTCTGGAGCCTCCTGTGGTTGTGAAGCCCTCTCCTCCTTCTTCTGTTGCAGAACCTTCCTCAGATACCACCTACGGGATGCTGGTGGCCGATCTCTGCCACTCACTGCTCACCGACTCCAAGGCGTCCTACCTTCTAACCATCAAGAGCCATTTCGTCCTGGATGAAAACAGTTTTCCTCTGGAGAAAGACTTCCAGCTGCTAGAGTTCCACCTTGATCTCTGAAGCAGCCACTTCTAATGAGGTTCCTCATGCAATTTCACAATCGCGTAAAAAGACATAAAATGGGAGGGACAAGTGAATTGGAGGGGGGTTTGTTTGTGGTGGCGCAGTGGTTAGAGTGCAGCACTGCAGGCGACTTCAACTGATTGCTAGCTGAAGTTTGGCAGTTCAAATCTCACTGGCTGTTGTGGCCCGCCAGTGGCCTGCGTGGATTGTGGCTGGATCCCGACGACAAGGAGGCTGGTGTGGGGTCACGCCAGCAGCCTGCGCAGCCGGCACTCACGTGGGACAGCGAGGAGGCTGAAGAGGATGCGGTGCCAGAGGCAGAGACTCAGTCAGGGCCTTCAGAACCTCCAGAGGCTCCTTCAAGTGGAGAGAGCGAAGTGGAGGAGCCTCTCCTCAATGCTCGAGCACGCAGGGCTGCCAAAAGGCAGGAGTGGCTACTCAGGAGGAAGAGGTCTACTTGAGAGTAGGGCTTGAGGATAATTGGCCACTCCCTTAGCCTATTTAAGTCGCACACAGTTAGTAATTTCTTGCTGGAAACAACATGTAATTATTACAGAGCATTTTGGAGAGTGAGTGTCTTATCGTATCTTGTTTTCTGGGCTGGTTGCCAACCTTTGCCAGACTTTGTTTATTCTTGGTACGTTATAACTTTGATAAGGACCATTGGTGTGTGTCACAATCCTTGGGAATTCAGAGCTGGGGCAGAACAGCGGCTCAAGGTTGACTCTGCTTTCCATCCTTCCGAGGTGGGTAAAATGAGGAGCCAGATTGTTGGGGGCATTATGCTGAACTCTGTAAACCGCTTAGAGAGGGCTGTAAAAGCACTAGGAAGCGGTATATAAGTCTAAGTGCTATTGCTATTGTCTTGGAATGAATACATGTTATTTTTATAAATACATTTTGTACGATCTAAGAGCCATGATTTCTTCAGACAGTTATTAAAAGCTACTCAAACGATGAGTCATGTTTTCTTTTGTTGGGCTTTGATCCCCAAAACCCCAGGAATTTCCTGAAAGGGAGTTAAAGACATCTGAAAACCATCCCTGCCAATATTTTTAAATGCGTTGCCTAAAAAAATATTTTTCCTTGCCGCACCCTTTTTCGCCAGCCCCAATTTTTGCCTTCCTGTCATTGTGCTGACTTATCTGTTAGAAGTTCCACTTTTCAAAGTAAATATTGTAATGGCAGAAAGAAGCTGGCTTTAGCTACGTTATCCAACTGCTGGCAGAAATGTCTATATTCTCACTAAAAAAAAACTTTACTTCCTGGAGGAGATGTGCCAAATACAGTCAGCCTGCAAAGCAAATAAATGCTTCAAAGAGAGAAAAAAATAGGGTTTAAATTATGCACCTAATTAAAAGATACCAGGGGGAAAAAAAGCTTATTTCTCAGTCTCTTTCTCTGGAATACAAGTGGATTCAAAGTGCAGCCTTAAGTGAATTAAACGAACACTTTCCTCTTTTTGTATAATTTATGGATTTTAGCCTGGTGGACCCCAGCTGAGCTTTGATTTCTGGTGGGAAGCCTAGATCTTAAAATGTCTGGTCTTGTACTGGATGCAAACCTCACTCGCTTCTGGCACTGATGATGTTACCTAGTTGGGTAATGAAACATCTGTAAGAAAACCACCAAGCGCAGAGAGCACCAAGGACCCCACATCTGTCTGTCTGTCCGTAAACAACTGCCTAATCAAGGATGTAGGGAATTGAAGGATGACGTCGGGCAGAACGCAGCACACTGCTTCCGTTTCTGATGTCATCTATCTTCTTCCTGGATGATCTCATTCTTGGCTCTGATCTGTATTATCTCATCCTACCTAGAGAGGATGGCATCTTGAGAGGGGGGTGAATAAGTTATACAGTTAGAACACTGTTGCTGTCCTACCTTTTATCTGCCTGTATAAAACTGTATAAAAATAAAAGCTCTCGGGGAAGGAAGGGGGAGACATCTTGGAACAGAGCAAAAGCCTTGACCTCTGATTTACAACACAAGGAACCACCAAGAACACTTCCATCAACATCGACAGGGTAAGCTACTTGTATATAAATAGAAAGCAAACCCCACTCCCTTTCAGATTGATCACATTACCTCGTTGGGTAATGAAACGTCTGCAAGAAAGCTACCAAACTCCGAGGACCCCGCAGTTGAACCCTGAGCAAAAATAACCTCTATTGAGGCTGCCATTGATGTAGGCGGCTGGGAGTTTAGCTGGGCAACATCTGGAGACCTGCAGCTTCCCCATCCCTGATAGAAGATTCTTCTTTCCTCAAAGAATCCAGAGTCTACAGGCACTGCTTGTACAGGCATTGTAAAGAGCCTTGGTGGCGCAGCAGACTAAAGTGCTGTTAAGTAACACCAGCTGCCTGCAATTAGTGCGAGTTCAATTCTCACCAGGCTCAAGGTTGACTCAGCCTTCCATCCTTTTCAGGTAGGTAAAATGAGGGCCCAGATTATGGGGGCAATAAGCTGACTGTATAAAAAAGAATTTAGGGGGGGGCTGAAAGCCCTACTAAGCAGGTATATACAAAAGTATGAAGGCTATTGCTTAACGCATTGTAAGCCGCCCTGAGTCTCCGGAGAAGGGCGGCATATAAATCGAACCAATCAATCAATCAATCAATTGCTGCTCCTTCAGCCAAAGCACAGCACAAGACGGAGAGGCAGCGTTATCCTTGTAATCAGCAAAAACAATTGCTTGTCTTCTCCAAAAGTATTTACTATAGCAATTTTCACTACTTGAGTGGCTTCCGACGTAGGCAGGGAAATTCCTTTTGGCTTGTGTTAACCTTCCTGGAGTTCCTTGTGCCCAACTCAATTGTGTACTTTGAAAACTGAGGGATGGGTCTTTGAGAAGGTGCGTGTGGGAATCCAGGCAGAACCTGCTACCAGGGTCTAAAGTCTCTGGATGGCATGCAACAAACCGGTTCTCCTGTAAGATGACAATCTTCTCATTCAACATAGGTACGACTGGGAAACAGCTATTTCAGGATTGGCCCATACATTGTGTTACAATTGCACAATCTAGCTGGCACCCCTGAACATTAAAAACCATGAAAATGGCAGCCACTGGATGTAATTTCTCCCATAGGCATGCTTTCAAATAAAAATATAAACCCAGAATATTCAATGCATAAAAATACCGCCTTAATATTTAATATATGTCATAAATGCAATCTATTTACCATCATTAAAGAAAAAGTTCAAACTAAACCCTGAAGTGTGGATTGAAATAAACGAACTCTATCTCTACGTTCCTAATTTGGCCCGTCTTTTTTCTAAAGCTGAAGGGGTGAGGGGGAGTGCAAAGAGACCCGGCCTCCCAACCTCTGGGAGCGGCACCATCACCGGTTCACAACAGCTTCCTTACAGATGCACCGAAAGGCCAGGAAAAAGCGGGCAGCCAAGGTTATGGGCGATAAGCAAATGAGTGGCGGTGAGGAGAGGATACCCCGCTAACTAGGTAATGAAAATAATCGCTATCTTTGCCTCTACCGCACACTTCAGGGACTATTTCGACCACGATTGCTCAGGAATCAGGAAATGCGGGGCTGATCTGGCTCACTTGCGGCACCGCCAGGCTTGTTGCTAGACGTGCACTCCGGCAATGTAGAGCAGAAAAGAGGACGGGGGAAAAAACAGGGCACCACGCTGCAAATAGACCGGAAGCGGGGGACAGGTAAGACGGACTGACAGGAAGTCGGCCATGCTGGAAAGGTCGTTTTCCAAAGGCCTTTTAGGGGACGGCCGCGGAGGTCTGACAGGAAATCTGCCATGTCTGAAAGGTCGTTAGAGGGACGGCAGCGATGAACGGACAGGAAGTCGGCCATGACGGAAAGGTCGTTTTTAATGGCATGGGGGACGGGCGCGGAGGTCGTACGGGAAATCCGCCACGACAGGAAGGTCGCGGGGAAAGGAAGTTGAGGTTACGGCTAAGGAGCACGGACAGGAAGTCGGCCATGACGAGAAGGTCTTTTTTCCCCCCAAAGGCACTAGTGGGGCGGCAGCGGAAGTCCATCATGATGGGAGGGTCGCTGTGAAAGGAAAATGGTGGGGAAGCGGCGGAGAGAAGACAGGAAGTCGGCCATTTTGAGAAGGTCGCTTGGAGAGGCAGAAGGTGGCAGCCATGCAGAGGAGTCCAGCTGCCTATGGTGGGACTACACTGTGCACGAACGCCATCACTCTGCTAAACAACCAATTCCCACAACAGTCAGATTAGCTACTGTATTACTATTCTTCTCCTCCTCCTTCCTAGTACCTACCTCTTCCCACTTATGGCTATATCCATGTTGTTTGTATCTTTACTTATATTGTTTTTATTGTTTCCTAGTATGATTTGATTCCTTATTTGTACCCTATGATTATCACTAAGTGTTACCTTGATTCTTGACTGATGTATCTTGTCTTTTTATGTACACCGAGAGCGTATGCACCAAAGACAAAATTCCCTGTGTCCAATCACACTTGGCCAATAAAGAATTCTGTTCTGTTCTGTTCTGTTCTGTTCTATTCTATCTATCATTTCCTAGTATGATTTGATTGCTTATTTGTGCCCTATGGCTATCATTAAGTGTTGTACCTTATGATTCTTGACGAACGTATCTTTTCTTTTTATGTACACTGAGAGCATATGCACCAGACAAAATTCCTTGTGTGCCCAATCACACTTGGCCAATAAATTCTATTCTATTCTATTCTATTCTATTCTATTCTATTCTATTCTATTCTATTCTATTCTATTCTATTCTATTCTATTCATCTATCTATCTATCTTTCTATGTTTCCTAGTAAGATTTGATTGCTTATTGGTATCCTATGACTATCACAAAGTGTTATTATCTTATGATTCTTGATGAATGTATTTTTTTCTTTTTATGTACACTGAGAGCATATGCACCAAAAACAAATTCCTTGTGTGTCCAATCACACTTGGCCAATAAAGAATTCTATTCTATTCTATTCTATTCATTATCTATCTATCTATCTACTATTTATCATCTATCTATTTGTTTCCTAGTATGATTTGATTGCTTATTGGTATCCTATGACTATCACTAAGTGTTGTTCTCTTATGATTCGTGATGAATATTTCTTTTTTCTTTATGTACACTGAACATTATGCACCAAAGACAAATTCCTTGTGTGTCCAACCACACTTGGCCAATAAAGAATTCTCTTCTACCGATGCTCCCTCCTTTTCATTGGGGCATCCCATTGTGGACAATTTTTGGGCCTATATTTTCTACCCTGCCTACTTCGGAAGTTCCCTGGGAACCCATATTCCCAAGGTTTCTTCAGCCAACTATTTTAGTTCTTGCATGGTTCGTCCTATCATTCTCAGTGCCTCCCAATCCCACACCTATCCTTTGCAAATCTCCACTATCAAAAAAACTCCATATGAGAATAGTTTTATAGAATCAGTACATTGTTCTCAAATCAATACATATGTCTAATTTGCTTTCCTTATAGACTTTGTGAACTAACAACTGCAACAACAAGCTGAACCTTTTGAGGCTGAAGACGTGTTAGAAATGGTATGTACATTTATGGCAGAGAGGATCAAGGAAAAGTATTTGGAGAGGAAATTAGCGGAGCATGCAGAGACAGACAGCAATAACTGTCATTTTTCCAAAGGCATGTAAAGCATTCCAATTCAAACCATTCTGATTATGAAATTTCACAAAATGGACCCCTGAATGTAAAGCTTGCCGTTTTGAACATGAAACTGTTTTGAGCATCTGGAACATGATCTTAAGCTTTGACGATAAGCTTCCAGAATGCTCAAAGTGGTTCAAAATGAAACTCTTATTACAGACCCAAAGCTTTTTGTTGTCCCACTGCATTAAAACATTTCTTTTAAAAGTACACTTTCTCTGCTGGGCTACAGGTTTTTTACCCAGAAAATAATTTGGTGTTGAACTAGAACAGGGAGATTGTAACGGTTTACTGGATGATTTGGGTGCCATCATTTATCTCTTCTTGTTGGATCTATTGGGGCTGATGTTGCGGGGGAAAACTGAAGGACAAAATGCAGATCAATTGACAAATAATACTGAGAAAGAGAAAGGAGACGTCAATGACCTGATATTCAGAATAATATCCGGGTCTGGAAAACTTGTAACGGTGCCAGATTCGATCATCATTTTTTAAATAATAGAGGTAAAACAAGATTATGATCAAAATGATGTCTGCTAAAACCTTCAAACATCCTGTTGCATCTTACTATTGTATTCTCCGGAGACTCAGGGCGGCTTACAATGCGTATTCAGTATTGCCATTCCGAAACGCAATACTTGCATGTTAAAAAGAACAAATACACGATTCGAGATAGACCTGGAATATTTTATTCTTTGTCAACTATGCCTTCCTATCATGCACCAACAATTATTCTTATCTTGTTTCATGTACATAAAACACATTATGAAGCACCCTGATTATGTAAACAAATCAAAATATTTCAGCAGAACTAAAGTTGGGTCCTTAAAAAATATCTGGAAATTTAGCTTTTTTTTTACTCCCAATTGGCTGGCATTACGCATTAAGCTAGGGGTGCAAAAGTGTGGCACACAGATCCCATCCTACAAAAGGAGAGAAACAAGAATTGTTTACTAGTGTCTGTGCATGATTAAAAGAAACGGCAATCCAATGCATGATAGAAAGTATCTTGCACTGCCAAAATTGTTACCGTGTGCCACATAGGATTTATCTTACGGCATAAGAGATCCGTTTACACCCAAAGAATACTCGAGAGAGCCCTGCACGACTTTGTGGCTCAAGACTCCCTCCTTCAGTCCTTTGGCTTGAAGCAAGAACAAAGAGGGCTTAGCTTTTACCAACGATGGTAAATGAAACCGCCTTTGCTTCACCAATTCATAACATCAAGCATTTTTTTTTCAGCAACCAAGTCACTAGGGTTTTTTCCCTTCAGTTACGGATGTCCCAGCAGCGTCCCCTTCCCAAAGCGCAGGGGGAATCCACACCTCCCCGCCCCACCGCGGTCCTCCTCCCTTAGTTGTTCATGAGCCCCTTCAGGAGATCTTCGGAGAGCTCCACCAGTGGGAACTCCGGGGAGGGAATGTCCAAGGGGGGAAGGCTGGGGATGGGAATGTCCTTGCCCTTCCCAGCACTGACCCCCAATTTCTGCCAGGGGATGGTGGCTGCAGCGGCGGCGGCAGGTTCCGAAAGCTGCTGGAGGCCCCACAACTCCGACTTCTCCACAAAGTCAGCATCTGCATCCAGCTCCTTTTCCAGGGGAGACTTCAGCAGCCTGGCTCTCTCCGCTTTTAGCTGCCGGTTCTCCCATCTCAGTCTCTCGTTTTCGGCAAACAGCATCTCCACGTGCTGTTCGAGGACTGCAATTTTGGTGGCCTGCTCTTCCATTTTCATCTTGTCGTCCTTGGGAGGTCTGCTCTTTACGCAGGCGTCCAGGGGAGGCTCCTTCCTCTTCTGAAGCAGAAAGAGCAGTGTGTCCGGATCCCTGTCCAAGACTCCGTGGAACCCCTTCATCTCCTTCTCCAAGGGGGCCCTGTACTTGAGGCTGGCGGGCGTTCCGTGTTGGTCCTCAGGTTCCTCAGCTGAGGGCTTAGAAGAGGTCTGCAGATGGGCCACGCTCTCTTTGTCCACAAGAGGGCGTGCTTTCAACCTTTCGTCCCTTTTGGTTCTTTTCCATCGCTCTTGGATAAGGGGGATCTGTTTCAGGTGAGACTCCCTTTGCAATTCCAGGGATAACTGGGCCTGCCAAGAAACAAAAGGATAAGTCTCCTTGATCTGCTTTTCAGGGGGAGGGGGGAGGGAGCGAGATAAAACGAGTTTTGGCATCCGAAGAATCACAAGTTCTAGAGCTCCCACCAGTTGGTGCAACGTAACTTCAGTTTTAGAAGCCCAGTTGGGGATCAAATATCAGTACATCTGCTTTGTTGTCTGATTGTTAAGAACAAAGCCAATGATTTTAATCAGAAAATAAAACTTTTTTTCCTAATATATAGAAACTTTTTCTATACATGAACAATTTGCTAAATCATAAATCTTTTTATTTAAAGTTCATCTTTATGTCAAGCAAGCAACGACAACACATAAATTCAGCCTTCCCACCCCAGTCTTTTCCCTCCAGACTGCAGCTGAGAAAGGCTGGTCTTCCTTCCTGGAGAAGCTGGCACCAACCCAGATGGCAAGTTCCACAAGAATAGGAACGAAGAGCCCCCAGTGCCTGATGTTGCCGAGCAGTGGTTTTACTTTCTTTCCCCGATGGCTGCCCAGTTCCTACACAAGAGTGCAAATGGTGTGGAATATTTGCGCTCAGGTAGAAAATCAACTGACCCAACTCAGCAGTGTACCAATTACTAGTAGCTGGCTTGTCAAGCCATACTCCCAGTTGCAGCCATTCTTCACTCCTTCCAAGATAGCCACATTTGGTGCAAAAAAAACCAAGGTAGGACAAGCCATCATGTCCTGATGCATTGCAGCTTCTATGTGGGTAAATTTCTTCCTTTATATGCTACCTTTATTATTTTTTATACACAACTCAAGGTGGTTGTCGAAGCGTGAATCAGCTTTGTTCCCCCCTCGGGAAACTGTAATTAATTAGAGGTGACTGGACCTTGTTTTCCATGGTGCATACTCTAAAAGAAATAAAACCCGAAGTATATATTCTAAGAAACATTTTATTATAAAGAAATAAAAAACAATCTTACTAGCTATTAATTACATCTTGGCAAACTTCCCTGCCTTCCCGGCAGAAGTTCTGACAGACGAACAAAGAAAGTGAAGAAAGGAAAAGAATGTGAACATGCGCAGTAGTTTAGAGATAAGGTGCCCAGCATCTACCGTAAGTCTTAGAATGGGAGCACAGCTGGCAAACACAAAAAAATGCAGTGACAGTGGTGAACATCCCCAATACACTGTCCTCCTCCTATTTTCCCCACAATAATCACCACACAACCCTGAGTTGGAGCAGAGATGGAGTGACTGGCCCAAGGTCACCCAGCCAGCTTTCATGGCTAAGGCAGGACTCAAACTCACAATCTCTGGTTTTCTAGCCTGGTGCCTTAACCATTAGACCCAACTGGGTATTGATATAGCAATAAATATGTGAGGCATACAAGTCATAATCTTCCCCCCCCCCCAATATCTGTTATTTTCTGGGGTCACAGTCACACCTAGGACGGTTCACTGTTAGAGCGGCCATTGAGGAGGGAAGCCTCACCTGATCTGATTGAGTCAACTTCATAGCTTCCAGAAGATACGCTGCATAAGACACAAAATAGTGACACGGTTTAGAGAGGCTGCTTTGTGCAGCTGCCCTCCCCCCCATCTAAAGCGAACTGGAGGATGGGTGACCTCGGTCGGGCAGGGCTTCTACAGCCACTTGGCACAGACAGAACGCCCAAGGCAGGACAAAAGGTGCCCTCTTTTAAAAGGAGTCTCCCCCCCCCCATGGCAACTGTTATTTATTTATTTATTTATTTATTTTTCAATTTATATACCGCCCTTCCCCCTGAGGACTCAGGGCGGTGCACAGCCAGAATTAAAAACATGAAATACAAATATTAAAAACAATTAAAATCTATATAAATTTGGCCCAAAATTTAAAAAAACCACAAACCAATTAAACATTTAAAAATTTTAAAAAATTTCTTCCTAAGCCAGCCCGGCTTGCTGGAAAAAGTGGGTTTTAAGGGCACGGCGGAAGGCACTGAGGTCTTGGATTCTCCTTATCTCTGGGGGCAGCTGATTCCACTTTTGATAAGTGAATGGAAAATCACTTTTATTTTCAAACGTGAATCTTAAAAGCTGTACGTGAAGTACAACTTGATAGCCATACTGCTTCCTGCAACCTCTTTACAAGCAGCATTGCGAGAAGACCTTCACGCTCTGAACTGGGAGTGTTAGGACAATGGGCATAACTGTCGATTCCCTGTAAGAACTGTGATTCCGGTTTCAATGGCAATGACACACTTATTTTTTTCCATTTATATCTCACCTTTATTATTTTGATAAACAACCCAAGGCGGCAAACACAGCTAATACTCCTCCCTCCTCTTATTTTCCCCAAAACAACTAACCCGTGAGGCGAGGTGAGCTGAAAGAGAGCGACTGGCCAGTCACCCAGCTGCCATTCAAGCCAAAGGCGAGACTAGAACTCCCAGTCTCCTGGTTTCTAGCCTGGTGCCTTCACCACCACCCAACTTTTCACTGTGATCCTTATATCCTGACCCAGTAAGGATCTCACCTACTTACCACACCTTTTGCACTGACTTAGCTTCTGCCCTAACAGGGATGCCTGGGGGATTCAAGCAAACACCCACAAGGGCTCACCTGCTGCCTTTCGGTGACAGGACACGGCTTCTTCGTACTTCCCCGCAGCCAGCAAACGGTCAGCTTTTCTGCTCTGCTGATGAGCCTAGAAAAACCCAAACCTTTAAAGCACCAGGAGAGGATGCGGCTGCTTGAATGCCTCTAATGAGAGAGATCTGCAGATTAACTGACCCCATGGAATGACATGTACATGACTTACAAAAATGGTAAAAGGATTACCTGCCTGGATGCTCACTGTCTGGGCACAAAGCTAAGAGAACTTGCAAAGTTGCTCACAAGATGGGAGAGGCTGAGTAAAACAAGAAAAGCAAAAGGCCCCCCACACACACAAACACACACACACACACACACACACACACACACACACACACACACACATAACCCTTGTGAAACAAGAACATCTAATCTGGACTGCGCCTCTAAACTGAAGCCATTCACACCCCATGTTCTCTATTCATGCAAGATTATTGCTCCAAAGTATTTTAATTTGTTAACTTAAACATAATTTAAGTGTTTGCTTACAAACAACCGGTTCTCTGGTTATTCCTAAAGCAAGAGCACAATAACCCCCCCTCTAGCGCCTAAAATTTATCCCCAAAATAGGTTAAGATAGATGTCACAGGTGGTCCCCAACTTACAACTGAATTCCCATCGTAGGTCATGATGGTCGTTGAGGCACTCACACAATCAACCTGATTTTACAACCTTTGCTGCAGCGCTCATTAAGCAAACACCTTGGTCGTTAAGCAAGTCAACGCATTCCTACGGGCACCAACTGGATTGCTTAGTTGCTTATCCTGCGACTGATGGAACGCTGCAACTGGCTGTAAAGGCAAGTTGGTTGAAATGCAGGCACCTGAAATGCAGCCATGTCATCACAAGTGTTGTGTATGAGTTCCGGAACTGGGTTGTAAGAACCTTTTGAGGTCCATTGTAACATCAATCAGTCACTAAGCAAGGACCACCTGTACTGTGATCCCAATGGGTGTCTGACCGCTGCATTTTTTGCCTCAGACGTGGCTTTTCTGTGTCCTCTCCAAAGGTCCTCCCGGAGACAGGATCGCAAAACTCCAACCAGACGATGAGCAATCAAAGCCTGCATTGCTGGGAGCATCTTGGTCAAGGTTACAAGAAACCTCTCTGCCTTCCTGAGAGATGGAGGGACGGAGAGACGGGAGAGGGAGGACGCTTTGCCCTGCCCAGACCCATCCCATCCCCCATTTATTTATTAGTTTGATTTATATGCTGCCCTTCTCTGGAGACTCAGGGCGGCTTACAATGCTTTTAAGGAATAGCCTTCATAACTTTGTATATACCTGCTTAGTAGGGCTTTCGCCCCCCAACCCAAAGCGGTGTTCTATTTTATACAAAGTCAGCTTATTGCCCCCACAAACCGGGTCCTCATTTTACCTACCAGGGAAGGATGGAAGGCTGAGTCAACCTTGAGCCTGGTGAGAATTGAACTCGCAGTAATTGCAGGCAGCTGGCAACTAAATACTACTTTTAACAGTAGTTTAGTCCACTGCACCACCAGGCTCCTGCACCACCCATGAAATCAGCCAGGAGGGCTACAAATCGAGTCAAAATTTAGACTCCCGAGGGCTCCGTCCACTTCCACAAGGAAAGGGATCACAAAACAATGCGCCAAATCCCCAGCCGAGAAAAAGGGAGAAACGGCTTTGTCGAGATATCTCCCGATTCATCCCCTGGAAAGCCTCGTTAGACCCCAACAAAGGGGCCAGGATTCTTCCCAGGAGGCTGCCAGGACAGGAGCCTCTCCGAGCGGCGCCAAAGGCCCAGCAGCAGCCTGCGGGCACCGAGTCAGGTCGCCTCCTCGCCCCCCTCAGAGGCACTGAGGCCCCATGGGGGGGGGGAGAGCCTCGGAGAGAGCCGCCTTGCCTGCCCAGCGCCTCGAGAGCGGAGGGCCGCCTGAGCAGACGCCGCCACGGGACCCTCTTCTAACTGGCGACCCCGGGGCGAAGGCCGGCCAGGCTCCGCGCCCACCACCTCGCCTTTCCCGGGAAGGAGGCGCTTT
Organism: Pantherophis guttatus; assembly: GCF_029531705.1. Next base: position 5,231,065 of record NW_026844056.1, on the reverse strand, counting down.
AAATCCTGCTTGGCTGCTCATGGGCCGATATGGGGCCTTAGAAGGCCGGGTCGCCGACGGAGCCAACGGGGAAGCACCGGGCCGGCCGGATCTTCCCCGCTCGCCCGGCCAAGGTCCCTCCGAGCGGCCCTCACCAGGTTGAGCGGCGCCTCCATCGCCTCCATGGGCGGCTGCGGGGACATCGGCGGCGCCAGGCGGGCCTCCCCGCCGCCCCGCGGGCGTCTCTTTCTCTCTCTCTCTTTTCCCCTCAGCCGCGCTTCCGCCTGCCCGCGACGTCACTGGCGCGCGCCGCCCGCCGCCAATCGCCAAACAGCCACGACGTCACCCCGCGCGCCGCCAGTCAGTCACGTCATCGCGCGCCGGCGGGCCGACGCTTCTGATTGGCGGGATCGCCTCGCCGGCAGCTCCCTCTCCGATTGGGCCCGGCTACCGCTGACGTCACCCCGACGGAGCCTGAAGTATGGGGGCCTCGGGGCCTCCAAGCTCTTTCGCCTCGCGCCCTGCTTGGGGAAACGGCCCGGAGGAAAGCGGCCTCCGTACTAGGCTTCGTCCGGCTATTTCAGCGTCCCTCTAGGCTTCCCAAAAACCCGGGCGCATCCCCAGCTGCCAGCAACACCGGCCCCGCGGGGGCCGTTGGGAGTCGTAGTTCCGCGCGGGCCGCTGGGAGTCGCCCTTCTTCCGCATCCGGAGGCTGCAGGAGGGCAGGGCAGCGAGAGGGCGCCGGAATGAGCGGCCGTGCCCTGGCGGGAGGGAGGGGGCTACTTCCGCCCCACGAGCGGGGGAGGGGGGAGGGGTTTCCCCGGGGCCGCCCCCTGCCTCCTCCCGGGTGGGGGAGGGGCGGTTGGGATCCCGGAGTCCCAGATGAACGTTTGGATTCAAAGCTTGACCTGAACACGTGTCCTACTTCAGAAAAAGCTTTAGATTTGTTGGTTGCCTTTGAATTTATAATAATAATAATAATAATAATAATAATAATAATAATAATAATAATAATAATAATAATAATAATAATAATAATAATAATGAAAGCTAGAACGAAGAAATACGTTGAGGTGGCTTGATCTATTTTGACATGTGAGTAAAGCACCACATTGAAATAGGCAAAATTTACATCTCAGACTTAAAACTTTCGAGACTGGACTGCCATTTGTCAGAGATGGCGTAGTAGGGTCTCCTTGGGGGGGGTTGGACTAGATGACCTACAAGGTCCCTTCCAACTCTATTAATCTGAAAAAAACTCTGTTAATCTGCAAAATTTGAGAAACTATTTTACGCCTGAGAAAAATCACATCTGCTCCCTCCCCAGTTCGAACTGTTGTGAATGCTGCATTTGAGACCCGAGTTTTTTGAGCCAGAATTTTCTAGAACACGGGTCTCCAACCGTGGCAACTTTAAGCCTGGAGGACTTCAACTCCCAGAATTCCCCAGCCAGCAAAGCCTAGAGGACAGAATTCTCCAACCAGCAAAGCCTTCAACTCCCAGAATTCCCCAGCCAGCAAAGCCTGCATGACTTCCCAGAATTCCCCAGCCAGCTGGGAGTTGAAGTCTGCCAAGCTTAAAGTCACCAAGGTTGGAGACCCCTGCTTTAGAAGAGGTTTGAGCCCTTATGGATCTCTTTCGTGGAAGTTTTGCAGCTGGCCAAAAGTGTTTCCTTTTTCTATGTTCCTAACTACCTTTGGAGTGTGAATTTGGCTCTGGCATACTTGAGTTTTCTTCACCTGCTGACCTTCTTCAGTTGCTTCCGGTTCCACAGAATTGCATCAGGGAAAGATGCAACAAAAAAAAAGGCTGCCTTTTTCATCTATTGCCTACAATTTATTTTTAACATATTTGTACGGCTGGCCATCTCACATACATGACTACAGACTGCTAACATTAAAAAAACAAAAACATTTTTTAAAAAACCCCAAGTTTTCATTGCTGGGCAGATCCCACCAGGGTCACAGCAAGCCCAATCTTTGGAGGGGTGAAGGTGGGCAGAAGAGGCCTGGGCCTTGCAGATGGTAACCCCAGTCTCTCCTGATGGGATCTTTTACCCGACAGGTATGGTTCCGTAGGATATTTATCTGGAAATACGACTCACTTTGCTTCTTAAAGCAAGGGTGAAATCCAGCAGGTTCTGAAGAACCGGTTGCGGAAATTGTGAGCAGTTCGGAGAACCGGCAAATACCACCTTTGGCTGGCCTCAGAGTGCGGTGGTAATGGGGATTTTGCAATATCCTTCCCCCAAGAGTGGGGAGGGAATGGAGATTTTACAGTATCCTTCCCCTGGAGTGGGGTAGGAATGGAGATTTTGCAGTATCCTTCCCCTGCCACGCCCACCAAGCCACAGCATGCCCACCAAGCCATGCCCACAGAACTGGTAGTAAAAAAAATTTGGATTTCACCACTGTGTTAAAGGCACATTGTTATTATCTGGCTGCAGACTAATGCATTCTAGTTAGATGCTATGGAGGGAATCATTAGCTACACTGGCAATCAAATTATTACAGTCAGGCTACTTACAATGTTCTCAGCTTTATAAACTCCCATCGGCTATGGCTGATCAAACTAGGGTTGTTTTTTCCCCCCGAAACAAACAGTTCACCTTCTTGCAGCTGCAAAATATATTGATTTATGGCTGGATAACCTTTAGTGTAAAATAGGCAAAGGCGTTCATATGCACACAAAGTCCTTCACCCAAAATTAATATAATATTAAAAAGAAACAAACATGTTCCCTACAATTCTTTGCCCCTTTTCTTTTATATGAATAGGGAGGCAGTAAAACTAAGCCACTTCCGGACACTTAGCTTTATTGTGTTGTTGTGGGAAAAGAAGAGTGCTGTGCATTTAAAACCTGAACAGAAACTTAACTTTGAATCAAAACCTATTCAGGCAGATGTGATCTATTGAGAACTGGGAGTTTGGCATAGGTTGACCATGTATTCCACATACCAGGAGGCAGTGGTGAAATCCAATTTTTTTTTACTACTGGCATGGCTTGGTCGGCGTGGCAGGGGAAAGATACTGCAAAATCTCCATTCCCACCTCACTCCAGGGGAAGGATATTGCAAAATCTCCATTCCCACCCCACTCCAGGGGAAGGATACTGCAAAATCTCCATTCCCACCTCACCCCAGAGGAAGGATATGGCAAAATCCCCATTCCCTCCCCACTCCAGGGTAAGGATATTGCAAAATCTCCATTCCCACCCCACTCTGGGGCCAGCCAGAGGTGGTATCTGCCAGTTCTCCGAACTACTCAAAAATTCCGCTACCGGTTCTCCAGAACTGGTCAGAACCTGCTGGATTCCACCCCTGCCAGGAGGAGAACTAAACACAACCACACATCCTGGTGATCCAGGCACTTCCTTTGCATCATGTCTCCCCTCTCTTGAGAAGAATCCTCAGTCCTTGGGCTGGAAATGCTGCAGTCCCAACAAAGCCACAGAGCGCAAAGATGGAGCAGCTTGAATGCCTGTGGAGATTCTCAAATCACCCAGGTCATGGTTGTCCGAAAGGCGTTTTTTCCCAAAAGGCCACTGGACTTTCTTGGGTTGTTATTTTTGTTTGAAAACATTTCGCTTCTCATCCAAGAAGCTTCTGCAGTTGGGCAGGTTAGCAATTTTGGACCTCCACAATCCTAAAAAGTGAAGTAGAGCCATTTTTTTTTTACACATTACAGGCCTGGGAAGAGAAACTTTTTCCTTTTGCTATGGTGCTTACATTCCCTTCTGAAAGGGAGCCCATTTCAGCACCTGCAGATGCAGCTGGCTGGTTTCAGTTGTCCAAATAGAGCACGAAGGGGTTTGGGGCAGTGGTGGGATTCAATTTTTTGAACTACTAGTTCTTTGGGCGTGGCTTGGGCGTGGTGTGGCTTGGTGGGCATGGCAAGGGAAAGGATACTGTAAAATCTCCATTCCCTCCCCACTCCAGGGGAAGGATACTGCCAAATCCCCATTTCCTCCCAATCAGCTGGGACTCAGGAGGCAGAGAATAGATGGGGGCGGGGCCAGTCAGAGGTGGCATTTGCAGGTTCTCCGAACTACTCAAAATTTCCGCTACCGGTTCTCCAGAACTGGTCAGAACCTGTTGAAACCCACCTGTGGTTTGGGGATCAATTGATGACCCAGCTGAAATGGGGCAAGAGAAGAAAATGCTAAGGGTTCGCAAAAGACCGAAGACCCATTTTTCAGATTCGTACTTGGATCAGAATCCTTACAAAAGCAAGGCCTCTGATTCAAACTCGGTGGGGCCAGGAAAAAAAGTATTCTTGATAGACTCATAGAACCACTTGGAGATTTAATACTTTCTCCCTCTGTCTCACTGAGTATCCCCCAACTTTAAAATCTCCCCCGCATTCAAGTGTGCAATTTGCCAATAAGTTTTGGGGAGAGGTGTCGGGGGAAGTCCCATGGAGGCGAATTCGTCATGACGAAGGTTGTGCCAAAGTAGTTGCTCTGTTAAGGGTGCTGGAAAACATTCTGCTAGTGATCTTCCCTTCAGTAACAGTAACAGAGTTGGAAGGGATCTTAGAGGTCATCTAGTCCAACCCCCTGCTCATCAGGCCTCTTTCTAAGGTTCAGTATGGAAATGAAAGCACGTGGGATACTCGAGGTGAAAAACAGACACTTCAGATATGAATCTAGACATTGAAGAAGCTGATTTAATCCATGGGGAAGTGCGGACATTTCTTGTTTGATCGTCTTTGTGGAACCCGCGTGATTAAAATTGAGCAGGAGGCCGGACTAAAAGACCTCCAAAGTCCATTCCAGCTCTGTTATTCGGTTACAATCGTCTCCACTGGTATGAAAAATAAAGCAGGGCTTGAAGTCTTTATAAGTAAAACGATTTTAAAAAATGCGAGCAAATAAGTGCAAATAATTTTTAAAAAAATAAGTGCATAAGTACACCAGCGTGCCTACCGTCCCTGTCCTAATATTCCTTTTTACTTACTCTTCTCATGTATTCAAATTATGTTTATACTTTTACCTGTTATCTTATATATGCTTGACAAATAAACTTATGATGATTATGATTGCTGCAAATGAAGAGCAGATATTTTTTCAGTGTTCGTTCTTGCTATAAATAGCAAGATAAGCTCTCCTAATTTTTTTTTTAAAATGCATTTATTTCTTTTTATTCCTTTAAAACCCTTTGGGATAACAGCCGTATTTGTTTAGATTCCGTTGCTGAATTCAAAAGCAGAAGATTAAATGACTAAAATGTTGGTGATTCTGCTTCGGTTCGTTTTACTGCAGCGAAAGAAAGAAACTGTCATTCCACTTCAGAATGGCTGCTGTCCATGCTATAAAATAGCATCATTTTTTCATCCAACTGGGTGGTTACTACTAGTCAGCATTGCCATTTGTCCCCATCAACAAGGAGCTTCCTGCAGGATTCCACATTTTAGAGAGGAATTTGAGAGTAGGAGGAAAGCGTTTCTTGGCTCTTTCACCTGTCAAAATCCTCGCTTGACCCACAGGATAGAGGAGCTTGCCGGACAGTCCTCTCCTTAAGAGATGGAATTCTTCAACCCACATTCTGCCTGGCACGGACAACTCTTTCTCTCCTCTTTGTGTCTTCAACTTTTGACTGGGTTGGGGGGTTTTTCTCTTCACATGTCGCTGAAGACAAGCTTCTCAGTTGCAAGGCTCCATAACCTCCCACACAGTGTCTTTCTACCCCAAAGAGAAACCGGGGCTTCCTTTCTTTCTGAAGAGCACTTTTCAGACAAAAGAAGTTTCCTTTCTGTTGCTGGCACCAGCTATCTTCCTTGCTTTGTAGCTCTCGGACTGGCTAGGAACGTCCCCTTTTCAGAAGCCACCAGCACCCTTGCTGGTGAAGATAACCATGAAGCGGTCCAGTTTCTGTACAATATTCTGTAACAAAAAATACAGTGAAGGACTTCGGAACTATTTGTTGTTGTTGTTAGTTGTGAAGTTGTGTCCGACCCATCGCGACCCCATGGACAACGTTCCTCCAGGCCTTCCTGTCCTCTAACCATCCTCTGGAGTCCATTTAAGCTCACGCCAACTGCTTCAGTGACTCCATCCAGCCACCTCGTTCTCTGCCGTCCCCTTCTTCTTTTGCCCTCAATCGTTTCCAGCATTAGGCTCTTCTCCAGTGAGTCCTTCCTTCTCATTAGGTGGACAAAATATTTGTGTTTCATCTTCAGGATCTGGCCTTCTAAAGAGCAGTCAGGGTTGATCTCCTCTAGGACTGACCGGTTTGATCACCTTGCAGTCCAAAGTACTCGCAGGAGTCTTCTCCAGCACCAGAGTTCAAAGGCCTCAATTCTTTGGCGCTCAGCCCCAAATTTCACAGCCGTACATTGCAATTGGGAAAACCACAGCCTTGACTATACACACTTTCATTGGCAGGGTGATGTCTCTGCTTTTTAGTATGTTGTCTAGCTTTGCCATAGCTTTCCTCCCCATGAGCAAGCGTCTTTTAATTTCTTGGAACTATATCACATTTTTAAAAGCATCCCATGCTCCCCAGACATGAAAGCCTAACAAGCGATTCAGGGGGTTTCTTACAAAGTAAAAGAATGATTGGCAAATCAATTTAAATTTGCGGGATCAGCATCCTTTCGAAGCTCAAGTTCTACCCAGGCTTCTTGCTTACACGATGCTTAATAAATCCGAGCCAAATTAAAGGCGACAGGATAACCACCTGCCCTCATTCATATATGCTCTGGTACGGAATAAGGCATTATCTTCGGTCACAACTTCCTGGGTTTTTGCTGCAACGCCTGATATCTGAGCTGTGTGGGAGAAAGTTATTCAGAATTATAAAACAGGATAAGCTGAGGTGATAGAGGACATTGGGTTGGGCAGCGGGAGAAGGACATCATAGCAGTAACCTCAGCTGAAATGTCTGGTTGCACTTTGTGGCAGCCCAGCCCTTGGGGAGGGGGGGGGTTTCATGACAACCCCCATAATAGGAAACGCATCAGTTGTGCCTTGGCCCAGCTGGGACTGAACCTTTGAACTGGGCCTGGGAAGGGTTGCATTTCACCGTCTGCCTCTGCGGAGGATGGAGGCAGCGCCCGGCTCCTCTTCCAGGCATCCTTTGGGTGTGAAAGACTTAAGGCTGTAGCGCCTGAGACATCACGGCTGCTGCTTGGTGTGTGCCAGGCGCTCCTCAACTACGGCGCAATATTGCCTCATCCATCATGATTTACTTAATGTTTTCTGAATGTAGCTATTGTTGATTAACATTTAATGTGAACATATCATACGCCTGATATATTATTGCAGCCATTAATCAAGTAATTTTATTAATGAAACGTAGGAAGGAGCCAAATCTTTGGCATACTTCTGTGAGTGATTATTAAAGATGGTAGAAAACTGAAGCCAATTGTTCAGAGTGTCATTAATACCCATTTATTTTCTTTAGTGTACAGTGTCGTTAGATACTTTAACCTTAGTTAAGTTTGATGCTTAATTTGCTGAAGACACTAAATATTAATAAGCCTGAAAAATACAAAGTATGCTATGAGCTCACATAATGGGCAGATGATTCATGCCACTCCTTAATGCTTTGAAACCGGTACACTGCTCCTCTGGCAGAATAGCAAATGTTTCATGCAACACTTTTGCAACCAAATCTTCAGTTAGAACAGTGTTTCTCAACCTTGGAAGATTGAAGATGGGTGGACTTTAACTCCCAGAATCCCCCAGCCAGCAGCGCTGGCTGGGGGATTCTCGGAGTTAAAGTCCACCCATCTTCAAGCTACCAAGGTTGAAAATTTTATTAAAGTTGCCAGGTGTCCACTATTTGAGTGGACAGTCCACTTTTTTCACATTATGTTCACTATTTTTTTTCACAAAATAGAGGACATTTTTTTTATTCAAAAGCTTTATGATGAAATGGTACGTAAGTTTTGTGAGTCAGAATTCCATGAAGTTTTGCGCCATGTTGCAAAACGTTGGTTAAATTTGTTTAAAGCGGTCAAAAGACTTCTTTTAAACTGGATACCTCTAAAATCGTATTTTATTTCTCTTGGATCTGATGAGTGCCATAAGGTTATCTGGAACCTTATTTCGGATCAGGAAAATGAACTCGCAAAGGACGATGAACCAACAATTTCAGAATTGTATTTATATTTCACGCACTTCTTCATGTCAATAATGCAAGACACCCTACTGAAGCTGGAAAGCAAGAAAATTCTTGCATGTGATCTTCACATTATCATGTGTAAGCTGCATGATTCTTTGCAAAAAAAAAATACAATGAGCAGTTTTTTGGAATGAAAGTTTTATTTGCCTTACGTAAAAAACATTTGCCTGAGAATGCCGTGCAAAAGTTCAAGAAAGAAGCCATCAACGTGTATCAAAGAGCCATTGCGTACCTAGAAAAGTGGTATAATTTCACCGATTCAGTATATGAGACACTAAATTGTTTCAATCTAATTGATCGCAATAATCCTCCAACTTTAGAAGAAATGATGAACATCTGGTTATTATCACCATGGCGAGAAGAACTTCCACCCAACACTCTCTTCGATGAAATTTCTGCCTTAGAAAAAGTTTATGTTCATCTGCAGGGCGATTCATCCCTTGATAAGTGGACATACTTTTTCAAGAAAGAGCCAGCTCCAAGTTTACTGAAACTGTTCCAGTATTGTGCATCAATTCTGGTATCAAATGCAAATGTTGAACGAATTTTCAGCGTCATGGGAAATTTGTGGACTGACAAACGTAACCGACTGCTTGTACCATCAGTTCGAAGTGAACTTTGTATATTTTTTAATATTTCTCAACGTTGTTCTGAAATTAAAGAATTATTCCTTAAACACAAAGAATTGATCAAAGCTGCGCAGTCAAATAAAAAATACACACGACAGCAAAGTAAAATGTAATTTAATATTTTCCATATCATTATAATATATTTGATGTTTTGAATTTTTAGTCAAGTTTTGAAGTAATTATTTTAATACATGTTAAAATGTTTGTAAGAAAATATATAATTTAATTGTAAAAAATTTTTTAATTTTTTTACTACTTAACACACACACACACACACACACGCTTGTCTGCTATTTTTTGGAAGCAGACCTGGCAACCCTATTGAGAAACACTGAGTTAGAATAACAGGATTTATTTCTTCGTTTCCAAAAAGAGATGGCCATCTGTTTCCCTATGTAAGGAAGGCTGACTTACAGGCCCACCAGCTACCCCTGGCCATCCAAAAGAGTTTTGAAAAAACCTTCCAAGAGGCTGTCCATTCAGCAGACATGTTGGCCGCTCTCTTTTATTGAATCACATGCCCACAATAAGCCTTTGGGGCAGACTCAGCCACGATAAACATGTTTGCCTGCTCCTTTCAACTATAAAATTGATGGTGTTGTTGAATCATAACTCACCACAAAGGCAGCGTTACAATGCGGTGTTGGCTAGTGTGTCGCTTGGTGTCCTTTCAGGAGAATACCAAATCTCCCCACTCTGGGTCATTCAGGAGCTAAAATCCCAAAAGTGCTTTTTTCAAAGAGCAACTGGACTTTCTTGTTTTTCTTTGAAGACGTTTCGCTTCTCATCCAAGAAGCTTCTTCAGCTCCGACTGGATGGTGGGGAATGGAAGGATTTATATTCTTTGGTCATTTGAATTATTTTATTTTATTTTTTTTATTTATTTTAGTCAGATTTATATGCCGCCCTTCTCCCGTAGAACTCGGGGCGGCTCACAGCAATAGAACAACCTGACAATAAGTGAAAATTAAATAATATTAAAACCAATTTAAAATCCCCAAATCCCCAAATTAAAATCCGCGGCAGATCAGGGAAGTTGGTGGAAGAGTCATGTCTTTAGGTCGGCACGGAAGGTGCGGAGGTCAGGGGCCGTCCGGAACTCAGTGGGTAACCCATTCCAGAGGGTCGGTGCGGCCACAGAGAACACCCTCATCCTGGGGACCGCCAGCCAACACTGTCTAGCTGAGGGGACCCGGAGGAGGGCAGCCCTATGTGAGCGCACTGGGCGGTGGGAGGCCGGTAGGAGGTGATCCTGCAAATACCTCGTGCCCGTGCCATGACAATGACTTTAGACAATCATTGAGGCCACTTGGAGGTTTATCTGTGTCCTCAGGGTCACCTGAGTGGTGCACATGGGTGTGGAGCCTTCTTGGAACTGTTGAAAGGACTGTGTTGTAGACTGGAGATAGATGATGTCATATCCCTCCCCCTCTATTGTTCATAGGCCATCTATGTCAAAATTGAACAGTCCTCGCTCAACAGAGGGGGAGGGATGCGACATCATCTATCTCCAGTCTACAACATAGTCCTTTCAGCAGTTCCAAGAAGGGTTGTTCTACTCAGGTGACCCTGAGTCGCAGACAAAACTCCAAGTGGCCTCAACGATTCTCTAAAAGAACGCAAATGACCAGCTGTCTGCAAGGAGTATAAATCCTTCCCTTCCTCACCATCCAGCCAGAGCTGAAGAAGCTTCTTGGATGAAAAGAGCAACATCTTCACAGGAAAACAAGAAAGTCCAGTTGTCTCTTGAAAAAAGTACCTTGGCCTGGATGACTGAGAATCTCCATAGATATTCAGAAGCTAAACAGCTCCTTGTCTAACTCCCCAAGCACCAAAATCCATTGAGTAGCCCTCATTTTTCCCAAGCAGAAGCAATACAAAGGCATAACCGAGGTGGCGCAGTGGTTAGAGTGCAGTACTGCAGCTATTTCAGCTGACTGCTAGTTCAGCAGATCAGCAGATCAAATCTCACTGGCTCAAGGTTGACTCAGCCTTCCATCCTTCCAAGGTGGGTAAAATGAGGACCCAGATTGTTGGGGGGGCAATATACTATTTAGTATACTGTCTTTGGTGTAAGCCGCCAAGAGTCCTCGGAGAGTGGGCGGCATAGAAATATGAATAATAAATAAATAAATAATACAATCCCCAACAATGCTAACATATCCGTGAGATCCCAATTATATACCACTCTGGGCCAATTTCCTCACCTTGGTTGGGAGTGGTTTACGAGGACTGAAGACTGCCCTACGAATCAACCAACAAATGCTCTGTCTTACACACTGGCAAAAAAAAATCAGAACACAAAATACAAGCTGGACGGATACGACCTTACAGACGACCCTCACTCTGTCAAAGACCTTGGAGTACTCATCTCAAATGATCTAAGTGCCAGAGCTCATTGTAACAGCATTGCTAAAAAAGCATTAAGAGCATTAACCTAATCTTGCATAGCTTCTTCTCTATTGAACTGCAAACTAGGGCATACAAAACTTTTGCCAGACCAATTCTCGAATATAGCTCATCTGTCTGGAACCCGCACTGCATATTGGACATTAATACAATCGAGCGAGTCCACAGATATTTCAAAAGAAGAGTCCTCCACTCCTCTGCTCGCAACAAAATACCTTATGCCACCAGACTCAAAATTTTGGGCTTAGACAATTTAGAACTATGCTGCCTTCGGTCTGACCTAAGCATAGTACATAAAATCATCTGCTACAATGTCCTACCAGCCAATGAATACTTCAGCTTCAACCAAAACAATACAAGAGCACACAAACTCAAGGTAAACCGATCCAAACTAGACTGCAGAAAATACGACTTCAGTAACAGAGTGGTCAATGCCTGGAATGCACTACCTGACTGTGGTTTCTTCCTCAAATCCCCAAAACTTTAACCTTAGATTGTCTACTGTAGACCTCACCCCATTCTTAAGAGGTCTGTAAGGGGCATGCATAAACGCACCAGCATGCCTACCATCCCTGTCCTAAAGTCCCCTTTTATTCGTATCCTTTCCATGTATTTATAATTATGTTTATACCTGTATCTGTCATAAAATACATGCTTGACGAAAATAAAAAAAATAAAATAAAAAAATAAAATAAAATAAATAAAGCTAAGAGCCTCTGACAGTCGAGCTCGGTTCCCAGGGACTGCGTCCTTAGGCAGCCATGCAGAAGTGGGACTAGGGTTAAGGTTGAATTGCCGACTTTACACACACACAAACACAGATTAGCTGATGCCTGAAATGTGGCCACAAAAGTTCCACGGTGGCTTGAACCCCATTGTAGTTTAACGGGGTTTCATAAATGCCACTATTTCAGGAATATATTATTTCTTGCCACAGACTGCGGCAAATTGCAAAGCATGCCACCCTCTATTTTATATCTTTTAATATCTCTGCATTAGAAATGAGTGATTACTTTTTAATATTATTGGTAATCACCTATCCCCTCCTGTAAAGATACATTTCTTGGGTGATTTTATTATATGGTTAATAATAGTACCAAGAAGCTCGGTTTTCCTTTGAATAAAAATGATGTGAAACAATACCTACCCTAAAGCGTCTTTAACGACATTACCGAACGGTAGGAGTAAATTAAGCGGTATTTAGCCACCAAAGTCTTTAATTTCATTGCATTTGAGTGGGAATGAGACATTATGAGGTCCAATTTAAAAAGTCACTAATGTTTTTACATCAGAGTAGGAGTAAATTAAACAAAACCACTCCTGAACGGCTAATACCATTTTAATTGAATGTCATTCCGTTTCCCGTTGCTGTTCTGGTGAGGCTCCTAGAGCTGACCAGGATCCGTTGCGGCTGCTCAGGGACGGATCCAGAGTTACCAACAAAGATGACAACTGGACAGAAGGTTCCACATCCTTTTAAGCTTCATTAAAGTATTGTGATAAAAAAAGTATTGAAACAGAGACGATCCAATCTGGAAAGTCTACAAGCAAAGCCATCATTCTTACCTACATTTTTAAAAAGATAATATAGAAGATGTGAAGGACAGAGGTTGCATTTTAAAATGAATACACGGGATCCGCTTACTGTCAGCGATATAATTCACTCTTGGCTTTCAGTTTAGGTCTTAATGAGAAGATAAATGGGGGAAGTACCAGTGAGTGAGCTCTCTGCCCCAAGGTAGCATGGAAGGGAGATTTGCGGGGCAAAGGCTGCCGAATGACCAGACACACGGAATCTGTCAGAGAATGAATGTTCATAGACTAGAATAGACATGGCAACAGGTCAGCCAATGGGGGCTGTTTGGATAGACATGGTAACAGCTTTCAGCTATCAAATTTTTATTGTCAGTGCACAACATATGTACGATGAGATTGCTTGAGCTCCCTCAGTGCACACACACACACCCAACACAATACAACTCACAGGGAAGACAGAAAATCCCTAAACCAATAAATCATATTAACAAAACACCCAGTCCTATTGCACCAGTGTGAACATGTTACACGTTGCGCCGGCCCTGCAAGTCCATCGTACTACGTAGTTATGATGTCATTTCGCATTCAGGAGTCTGACAGCCCACGGATAAAAACTGTTTTTCAGCCTGTTTGTGCGGCTGGCTATGCTTCTATATCTCCTTCCCGATTGTAGGAAGATAAAGAAGTGGTGACCGGGGTGAGAGTTATCCCTGGGTAAAAGGGTGAGAGGTCAGCCAATGGGGACTGTTTGGAAACTGAAACATGGTATTTGTTTGTATGGGGCCATAAGAGACAGTTTGGAGCCTGGGCGTGGCTTAGACTTGCTGAACTGTATATAAGAGTTGGTTTGGCCTCTGTAAATGCAGCCTCTGTACAATATATTAGCCTCTGTATCTCTTTACTCTGTAATGACTAGCTTCTATGAATATGGCTTCTGTGTTCCTGATTTTGTACACTGAATTCTGCTGTATGGTATTGTATATAAAGAAGTTTATATACGATGGGGAAACTTTGGTGCAGAATCCCAGCGTCTTCTGGGCAGTTTGAAATTCCAATAATCTCCAGCCTCCTGGGCATCAAAATAGGGTGGGGGGGGGGGGAGGCGAGCATTTAAGCAGTTATTGCAGAGGTCTTCAAACTTGGCAGCTTTAAGACTTGTGGACGTCAACTCCCAGAATTCTCCAGCCAGCTATGCTTCTCACTTTTCTCACCTCACTCACTCACTTCTCACTTTAGCAGCTTCTTTCTCTCCAGGTTGATAACATTGTAGGGAGCTGATTGGAGCTTATAGTCCAATATGTGAAGTGCAGGTGACATTTTTAGGACTTTCAATCGCTTTAATCTTTCTCGCCTCCAGGAAACCATGGGATTTGCGGTCTGGCTGCAAGAATCATGAGGCAAAGTGTTTCTGAGCATCGTGCAGAGAAGCCATCAGTTCAAGCGATGTGGGATAGGAACTGTTAACTATCATGATGCCCGCAGCAGCAAAGAAGGAGACCGAGAGAAGGCCGAGACGAGCGTTGGGATCCTGAAGGATAATCCTCAGAACCAAACTCTGCACTGAGGTCTGGGCATCACAGACTATGTTGGAAGTGGTGTGTGGATTCCTGTGTTTTGTGTTTCCAAAGTGGCAACTTAAATAAATTCAGGAGAATTCTGCACATGTTAGTGGCACTACTGTAATAGCTACTCTTTCCTGGTATATTGAAAACAGCAAAAATTCGACAAGTCCTATTAGTTCTTCTTAAAGAATAGAATAGAAGTATAGAATAACAGAGTTGGAAGGGACCTTGGAGGTCTTCTAGTCCAACCCCCTGGTTTGGCAGGAAACTCTACACCACTTCAGACAAATGGTTGTCCAACCTCTTCTTAAAAACTTCCAGTGTTGGAGCATTTACAACTTCTGGAGGCAAGTTGTTCCACTAATTAATTGTTCTAACCATCAGGAAATTCCTCCTTAGTTCTAGGTTGCTTCTCTCCTGGATTAGTTTCCACCCATTGCTTCTTGTCCTACCTTCAGGTGCTTTGGAGAATAGCTTGACTCCCTCTTCTTTGTGGCAGCCCCTGAGATTTTGGAACACTGCTATCATGTCTCCCCTAGTCCTTCTTTTCATTAAACTAGACATCCTCAGTTCCAGCAACTGTTCTTCAAATGTTTTAGCCTCCAGTCCCCTAATCATATTTGTTGCTCTTCTCTGCACTCTTTCTAGAGTCTCCACATCTTTTTTACATCATGGCAACCAAAACCGAATACAGTATTCCAAGTGTGGCCTTACCAAGGCATTATAAAGCTCTTGCAGCTCAGTCCAAAACCAAAATCAATAGGAAGGAATTCCTCCTCTCATTTTTAGGTGTAGCATATAAAATGCCAGGCACTATAGATTTTCATAACGCCTAAGTGTTTGTGTGTGTTGCACGGAAATTTCATTTTAAAATTTGGAGAAAAGTCAGATACCGGTAGTCGCTCGCTTACTTCTTGATGTTCCTCAGAGATGCCTAAGTGCTTAAGCATACACAAACAATTCACACCACCCCTTTGTAAGCTGTTTCCTTTCTTGTTAATATCCTCCTTGTGCATCTCAAAACAATGAACGTCTGTTAGCACCGCAAAAGCTGATGATTAGTTAGAAACGTCTGGACTTCATCGGCGGGACTTCTTGTAACCTCATCAAGCGGTGCTTTGTCATGGTTCGTAGGAGGGGCCTCCTTCAGCACAGAGACACCCAGAAGGAAGACAGCAGCTAATAGGACATGGCAGCACACAAGGCAGCTACACGCAAAGCAAAGAGGCCGCTGTCGTGGCAGATCTGTCTGGCCGTCTCCCGGTCTTCTGAGTGATCGCTGCCAGGGCTGAAGCTGGTTGAATATTAACCGCCGACTTTGCTGATCTCCAGCAATTCCCGCCACCTGCAGAGAGAGTTCTGAAGCAGTTTTTGCTGTTTGGGGTTTTGTTTCTGGCCGAGATGTTGGTTTGCTCAACACATTAGAACAAGACATCAATCTCTGATATGAAAAGGAAGAAGGAAGTGGGGTTTGGAGGGGAACCCACCACCCCGTCTGATCTTCTTTTCACGGTCTTGCAGAAAATCTGGGGGGTTTTTTTGTCATCGTCTTGACTGAAGGTTGTAAAAGGGAGGAAGCCGTCTGTCAGAATCAGCACCGCTGTTTCCTCAATAATGCTGAAACGCCCGTATTGCGTGAAAAGTAGCAAATAACCAGTTTTGTTTTTTGTTTTTTTTTTAAAAAAAGAGGACATTGTTTGTCATTCTTCTGGGCTCCGGCTCATGGTATAAAAGGACCAGTTAAGATCACTTGTGGCTGTCTGGTCCTTTCACAGGTGTGAAATGTGTGTGTGTGTGTGTGTGGAGGGGTGTTATCCTCATTCTGTGTCGATCCCGCTGATAACTTGCTTCCAAAGGACAGCAGAGTGAATTGGCTTTGGCAAAAACCTCAAAAGGTCTTCTGTTGAAACTGAGGCGCATGATAGCAGAATAGAATAGAATAGAATAGAATAGAATAGAATAGAATAGAATAGAAGAGTTGGAAGGGACCTTGGAGGTCTTCTAGTCCACCCCCCTTCTTAGGCAGGAAACCCTACACCAATTCAGGCAAATGGTTATCCAACTTCTTCTTAAAAACGTCCAGTATTGGAGCATTCGCAACTTCTGGAGGCAAGTTGTTCCACTGATTAATTGTTCTAACTGTCAAGAAATTTCTCCTTAGTTCTAGGTTGCTTCTCTCCTTGATTAGTTTCCACCCATTGCTTCTTGTTCTACTCCCAGGTGCTTTGGAGAATAGCTTGACTTAATATTAATTATTATTATTATTATTATTATTATTATTATTATTATTATTATTATTTATATACTGCCCTCCTCCCAAAGGACTCGGGGCGGTGTACAGCCAAAATTAAAAACATAAATATACAATATCATAGTTAAAATTAATTAAAATCATTAAATAGTTTTGGCCGAATTTTAAAACCCAAAGTTAAAACCCAATTTAAAATCATTCAATTAGACAGCCCCGCCTGTCAGAACAGTAGGGTCTTGAGGGCACAGCGAAAGACCCGGAGATCAGAGATGTTACGAATATCCGGGGGCAATTCATTCCAAAGGGCAAGGGCTCCGACAGAGAAGGCTCTCCTCCTGGGTGTCACCAGCCGGCATAACTTGGCCGACGGCACCCTGAGGAGTCCCTCTCTGTGGGAGCGAACTGGTTGGTGGGAGGCTGTTGGTGGCAGAAGGCGGTCCCATAGATATCTTGGTCCTATGCCATGGAGCGCTTTAAAGGTGGTAACCAACACCCTGAATTGCACTCGGAAGACCACTGGGAGCCAGTGCAGCTCGCACAGGAGAGGTGTTACATGGGCGTAACGAGGTGCACCCATAACCACCTGTGCGGCCGCATTCTGGACCAGTTGAAGCCTCCGAGTGCTCTTCAAGAGGAGCCCCATGTAGAGAGCATTGTGACAATGCTCTGTACATTGTGACTCTTCTTTGTGACAATGCGATGGAGCATTGTCCTGCATAAAAATCATGGTCTTCTTGAAAGATGCAGAGTTTTTCCTGTACCGCTGCTTGAAGAAAGCGTCTTCTTAAAACTGGCAGTAGGCTTGGGAGTTGATTTTGAGTCCATCTTCAACCCAAAATGGTCCATCCAGCTCATCTTTAATAATACCAGCCCATATCAGTATCCCACCTCCACCTTGCTGGCATCTGAGTCGAAGTGGAGCTCTGTGTCTGTTACTGATCCAGCCACAGGCCCCATCCATCTGGTCTGTCAAGGGTCACTCTCATCTCATCAATCCATAAAACCTTTGAAAAACCTGTCTTCAGATAGTTCTTGGCCCAGTCTTGCCATTTCAACTTATGTCTCTTGTTCAGCGGTGGTTGGGTTTCAGCCTTCCTCACGTTGGCCATGTCTCTGAGCACTGAACATCTTGTACTTCTGGGCACTCCAGGTAGGTTGCCGTTCTGGAATATGACAGCATTGGAGGATGATGAGTTCCTGGCAGCTTCACATTTGATTCTTCTCAAATCTTTGGCAGTTAATGTGCATCTTTTTTTCTCAACCCGTTTCTTGCGACCCTGTTGACTATTTGCAACAAAACGTTTGATGGTTCTGTGATCAGGCCCCAAATATCTTAGCAATTTCAAGAGTGATGCACTTTTTACTATTTTTGACTTTTCAGAGTCTGTTAAATCTCTCTCTCTCTCTTTTTTTTTTTGGCTCATTTTGCCTGAGGAAAAATAATTATGCACACCTTGATATAGGGCAGTGATGGGGAACCTATGGGCATGCGTGCCGGAAGTGGCATGCAGAGCCATCTCTCTGGGCATGCCAGCCGTTGCCCATTGCTCTTCCGGGTTGCAATACACACATGTGTGTCGGCCAGCTGGTCTTCGTACACAGGGGAGTGCCAGAAACCGGAAGAGCAGCTCCCAGGTGCGCATGCCAGCTGGTCTTCGCTCACATATGCGCACCAGAAACCAGAAGACCAGGTGAGCATGCGCGCTGGGGAACTGCTCTTCCGGTTTCCGGTGCTCCCCCTGTGCGCGCGCTCCCGTTTCACCACTCGATGCCAAAAGGGTTCGCCAACACTGATATAGGGTGTTGATCTCCCTTGTGTAATGAGGGAGGCCACACCCTCCCTCATTACACAACACACATTATCTGATATGCTTTTTTCCACTAAGCATTCAAGCTTGGAGGTAGAAAATATGCATAAAAATGATGATATGGTCAAAATACTCACTTGCCTAATAATTGTGCACACAGTCCTTTGAGAAACATGGTAATTAATATGTTTTTGGCCTTTTTGTCCTCCAAGCTCAGTGTCTGCCTCCTGCCTGCCTTCTGAAATGGTTTGCATTTGCGAATGCGGACCGGTTCCAAAGACATCACTGCCTATCACTTCTCTGGTGCTTTCTTCCGGCATAAAGTTACCCAAATACCGTATTTTTCGGAGTATAAAGTGCACCATTTTTCCCCAAAAAAAGAGTGTGAAAATCTGGGTGCGTCTTATACTACGACTGTAGCCCCGCCCAGCTTCTCAAATGGAGGTTTCAGAGGCTGAAAAAAGCATCAGAAACGAAGCTTCAGAAAAGAAGCCCCCAAACGGAGCTTCAGAAAAAAAGTCTCCAAACAGAGCTTCAGAAAAGAAGCCCCCAAACAGAGCTTCAGAGGCTTTTTTTCTGAAGCTCTGTTTCAGAGGCTTTCAGAGGCAAGAAAAGAAAGTTTTTTTCTGAAACGGAGTTTCAGAAGTTTCAGAGGCAGAAAAAAAAAAGCCAAAAAAAAAAAGCAAGGCACAGAACTCACAACCAAGGAACCTGTTGCTAAAATTCACCTCTGGGAATAGCTGATTGGGGGTATTCCGGGAGGCTTTTTTCTTATTTTCCTCCCCAAAAACTAAGGTGCGTCTTATACTCCGAAAAATACAGTAGCTCAAATAAAATCTTGTATGAAATAACTTCAGAATTGGCTCCCGCACTCAGCAAGCAACAAGACTTCCTCAGCCACTCCCCCCCCACCTGCCCCCATCATCAAATGTTTTTCAAGTTAATAAATTCCTCCAGAAGGGATCCTTAGGGCAAGACAATGCGCCGCACACGCTGAAAAATTAGCAAAAGCTTCTTCCACATTGCTAATGACTTGGTCAATTGAGAATGTGTAATAAAGCTCATTCTGGTTCGTGGTTGAGCTTCGCCGGCTGAATTCCTTGGTGTCGAAAATATGAGGTTTTGATATTCCTGCTTAGAATAATTGACTCATCTGAGCCCCGTTTGAACCCCGTGATTCATGGTTTCTCAAATTAGTAGGGACATAGTTAGGCTAATCGGTGGATGTAATCAACAAAGCCTTTGCGGCGCCTTTTGCAATAATAGATTAAGCTGTCAAATAGAGCATCTCTTGTTTCAGTTACGACCAGGCAGAGAAGTCCAATTAAAAATCCTCATTAGCACATTTTCTTCCAGATTTGATTCTCTGGCTGGGCAGGGGGAGAGGGCACAACTGAAATGAGCTCATTTGAAATATGCCCCAGTTTTCCTTTCCTTTCCGCCCCAGGTCGCTTTTCCCAGGTCGAAGATGTCCTCCGAAGTATCAACCTTTTCAAGGACCATCCATCTTCTTGGGCCATCTCCTCATCTCCCCGGCTTGAGCCACGTGCTCCCGCTGCTTAGTCCCCGTTCTTTGTTCCCGAGCCTTTGTTTATTCCGTGATTAATCACTCCTTGGATAGGTCTCTTGGGTGGGGACAGAAAAGGAGCTACTCCTGCAGGTGTGGCTTTCTTGACCAGTCCCTGCAATCCTGGCCTTTGTTTGCTGCTTCTCAGAAACTGGGGAGATCCAGCCATTTCCAGGGCTTAATTCGGGATTTGCCAGCCTGGGAGTCCTGGAAGAATTGAGCTCAAATTCCTGGGATTGTGTGACCAGCGAAACATGGGGGTGGGGGATGGGGGTTGGTGGATTTCACCTTGGCTGATCTCAGATTACTCAGCAGGGAGAGATGTGGAGATAAGGACACCAGGGGGAAATCCCTGGGCTGCCCCAAAGGCCAGGAAGTCAATCATCGTTGCAGATGAAATAAATGTCAGAATAGAGTTGGAAGGGACCTTGGAGGTCTTCTAGTCTAACTCCCTGCTCAAGCAGGAGACCTATACCCATGATGGCAAACCTATGGCATGCATGCCACAGATGGCACGCAGAGCCATATCGGTGGGCACGCGAGCATTGCCCTAGCTCGGGTCCGGTGCGCATGCGCGCACTGGCCAGCTCATTTTCAGGCCTTCTGGGCCCGCCAAAAGTCAGGAAACAGGCTGTTCTGGCCTCCGGAGGGCCTCCAGGGGGGTGGGGAAGGCTGTTTTTGCCCTCCCCAGGCTCCCAGAAAGGCTCTGGAGCCTGGGGAGGGCGAAAAACTGGCCTATTGGGCCCACCATGCCATCATGTGCCAAAAGCGGGGGGAGTTCAGGGGGATGGGGCGCATTGATTTATGGGTGTGGGCACGCGTGCGCATGGCCCCATGCGCTCCCCTTACTTTCGGCACACGATGGCAAAAAGGTTAGCCATCACTGCCCTATACCATTTCAGACAAGTGGCTGTCCAGTCTCTTCTTAAAAGCCTCCAGTGATGAAGCACCCACAACTTCTGGTAGCAAGTCGTTCCACTGATTAATTATCCTCACTATTAGGAAGTTACTCTTTAATTCCAGGTTGCTTCTCCCCTTGATTAGTTTCCATCCATTGTTTCTTATTCCTGCTTTCTGGTGCTTTGGAAAATAAATCGATCCCCTCTTCTTTGTGGCAGCCCCTCCAATACTGGAATACTGCTTTCATGTTTAGAGTTTAGAGTTTAGAGTTTATTGGATTTCTATACCGCCCTTCTCCCAGGGGACTCAGGGCGGTGTACAGCCACATTAAAACACATGAATTTATAAAATTTAAAACCAATTAAAACAAATATATACAATTTGGCCCTCAATTAAAACATACATACACCCACTTAAAATTCATATTAGGCCAGTCCGGCTTGCTGAGACAGGAAGGTCTTTAGGGCCCGGCGAAAAGTATGCAGGTCGGGGCTAAATGAAGCTCTAGGGGCAGCTCATTCCAAAGGGCTGGTGCCCCCACAGAGAAGGCTCTCCCCCTGGGTGTCGCCAGTCGGCATTGTTTGGCCGACGGCACCCTGAGGAGCCCCTCTCTGTGGGAGCATATTGGCCGGTGGGAGGTTGTAGCTGGCAGAAGGCGGTCTCGTATGTATCCCGGTCCCAAGCCATGGAGCGCTTTAATGGTGGTGACCAACACCTTGAATCGCACTCGGAAGACCAACGGGAGCCAGTGCAGCTCGCGCAGGAGGGGTGTTATATGGGCGCGCCGAGTCGCACCCATAACCACCCGCGCAGCCGCATTCTGGACCAGCTGGAGCCTCCGAGTGCTCTTCAAGGGGAGCCCCATGTAGAGAGCGTTGCAGTAGTCCAGACGGGATGTGATGAGGGCATGAGTGATTGTGCGCAGGGCATCCCAGTCCAGAAAGGGATGCAACTGGTGCATCAGGCGAACCCGATAGAAAGCTCCCCTGGCCACGGCTGTCATGTGTTCTTCCAAAGACAACCGTGCATCCAGGAGAACACCCAAGTTGCGAGCCTTCTCTGTGGAGGCCAAGATCTCACCCCCAATAGTCAGCGATGGCACCAGCTGACTATACCGGGACGCCGGAAGCCACTCAGTCTTGGAGGGGTTGAGTTTGAGCCTGTTTCTCCCCATCCAGATCCGCACGGCCTCCAGGCACCGGGACATCACGTCAAGGGCATCATTGGGGTGGTTCGGAGTGGAGATGTACAGCTGAGTGTCGTCAGCGTACTGATAGAATCTCACTCTGAAACCACGGATGATCTCGCCCAGCGGCTTCACATAAATGTTGAACAGAAGAGGTGAGAGGACAGACCCTTGCAGCACCCCACACACAAGGCACCTCGAGGTCGACCTCTGCCCCCCTGCCAACACAAACTGCGTATGGTCGGAGAGGAAGGAGGAGAACCACTGCAACACAGTGCCCCCCACTCCTAACCCCTTCAATCATCGCAGCATGATACCATGGTCAATGGTATCAAAAGCCGCTGAGAGATCTAATAGGACCAGGACAGAGGAACAACCCCTGTCCCGAGCCCTCCAGAGATCATCAACCAATTCCCCTTAGTCCTTCTTTTCTCTAGACTAGCCATACCCAGTTCCTGCATCCATTCTTCATATGTTTTGGTCTCCAGGTCTTTAATCATCTTAGTTGCTCTTCTCTGCACTTTTTCCAAAGTGTCCACATCTTTTTGGAAAGCCATGGCAAACCCTTGTCCTTGGAGTGGATCCATAAACTCAACAGCAATGAAGGAGGAGGAAGGCGAGGAGGAACCTTTAGAAACAGATGGAAAGATAGTGAAGGCTATTTTAATGCAGGCCTTCAATCCTGGGAACATTAAGACCTAGTAGCATTTCAAAGCAAAGACTTATTTTGCAGTTTCCCAAATCCAGGGGAGTCCATCCAGACGTAAATCCAGTCAACGTTCATAAGCACACATACCCAGGTCTGGAGTATGTCCCCAGCAGCCCCGCCCCCAGGTCCTGATGAGGGAGGATCCCCCCCCTCTTCCCTGCCTCCAGGAGGGTCTTCCCCAGAGCAACAGACCAGCATGTGGTTTCTCTGAATCTGGCTTGAAGAAAACAAAAACAAAAAAGAGCAATTTCTCTGGCCAAATGCACCCAGGACTTTTAAGTACCTGCAAACTTTAAATGAAGCTGAAGAATTTTAGGTTAACATGGGTCGAGTTTTTCATTTCTGTTTCCTTATTTTCTGCTCCTTCGTGCTTTCAAGGGAAAAGTAAAAACAGGAATTCATTCAAACCAGGGAGCTTTTTTGGAAGGGGTGCAACATGAGAAAATAGGTGGGACTGCGGGACTGCCTGTCCCCTTCAGTGATTATGAGAGCCGTAAATTATTTGAAGGTGCACGTGGCTTCATTAGGAACTGATTGCCTGAACCATTAACATTTGGCTTTTTGCTTGATGATTGTGAAATACTGTCCACATTAATGGGACAAGAAAGTGGACGTGGTTAACTTGATTAACTCATCAATAATCATTTGGAATAATTTTTCTTCATATACTATTTGAAACATTTGCAGGTCTGAAATAATGGGCACAGTGTGATTTCAGTAAGTTCAGTAGATTTCACTCCACGCTATTTACTCTGGAGGAAGAATTCTGTTTCGAGCTTTACCAAAGGGGAGGGGGGAGGGAGGGGGAAAGAGAAAGAAAGGAGAGAGAGACAGAAAGTAAGGAGAGGGAGGGAGGAAGAAAGAGAGAGACAGTGGGAGGGAGAGAAGGAGGGAGAGAAAGAGAGAAGGGGAGAGAGGGGGAGGGGGAGAGAGAGAAAGAGAGAGAGAGAGAGAAAGGAGAGGGAGGGGGAGAGGGATGGAGGGAGGGAATGAGAGAAAGAGAGAGAAAGGAAGGAGAGAGGAAAAGAGAAAGAAAGGAGAGAGGAAGAAAGAAAGGAGAGGGAGGGAGGGAAGGGAGAATGAGAGAGAGTGGGAGGGAGAGAAGGAGGAAAAGAAAGAGAAGGGGAGAGAGAGGGAGGGGAAGAGAAAAAAGAGAGAGAAAGAAAGGAGAGAGAGAAGGAAAGGAGAGAAAGAAAGGAGAGGGAGGGAGGGAGAGGGAGGAGAATAAGAGAGAGGGAGGGAGAGAAGAAGGGAGAGAGAGGGAGGGGAGAGAGAGAAAGAGAAGGAGGGAGGGGGAGATGGAATGAGAGAGAGGGAGAGGGAAGGAGAGAGAAAGAGAGAGGGAGGGAGAGAGAGAGAGAAAGAGAGGGACAGAAGGAGGGAGGGGGAGAGAGAGAGCTTGGTAGGAACTTAGAAAGTATGCATTTATATCCTCCCTGCCTGCTCAGATATCTGTCCCTCCCCTGTGGGGGGGTGGGGTGCTGGACCGAGTTGGAAGCTGGAACTCTTGTGTCATTCAGGCTTCAGAAAATGAGCTTCTTCCTTCCCCATCCCAAAATATTCTCCATTCTGGAGCGTTTTGAGGGGAGAAAAGGCCAGGTGGGCAAAGACGGATCACAACCCCTGAGGGCGAGAGATATGCGTCCACCCTTGGATTCTGCCGAACCTGTTCAATGTCAGCCCTAACCCTGAGACCAGGTAGGTCCCAGCAGATCCACCTTTCCTGGCCAAAACACCTCCCTCTTTCCCTGGAGAATATTTTTTTCCCCTTTTCGCCAGGTCGCTGGAAAGGCCTTTGGGCGATCTCTGCCCCTTCCCGCCGGCGGTGGCCCCAGAGGTCCAGAAGGAAGCGTATAGGATTGCCTGTTTCCCTTTGCATTTCCTGACCTTTTAGAGAATAGCATTAAAATACATACGGTGGCATACATAGATGGCCTGTTACTGAAGATGCACGGCATTTACATATTGGACGGCCTTACTTCATGCATGTGTAAGAAGAGATTAAGGCTGTTCTCGCCCATTGGCTGGAGCCCTCTCACCTTTCGGCCTCGTCCCTGCAGCAGACGGCAGCCCTGGGAGACCTTGGGGGAACATGGGGCTCTCTCTTGGTTTTAGGACTTGGTGAGGTTTTCTGCACGTTAACGCTTTCCCACGATGCACCATTTACATTGATTGAATCTGGGCTTTTCTCGTGGAGTTCTCATTTTAGTTTTTTCAGTACCAGACAGTTTCGGAAATAATTATGCAGCTAGAGGGGGTTTCTTTTAAAAAAACAATTGTTAATAGTTGGAGTTCATTGGTGATAAACCTACCGTCGGAAGAAATCTCCATCTGGTTCACTTCCAAGCTGGGAGAAAGGCACTGGAGACAAAATGGAGGTTGGAGGCTGATTGGAAAGAGGGTCCATTAATTGATGAACAGAACCACATCAGCAGTGGGCTTCACATTATGTTATTACTGGTTTGCCGCGCGCGCACTACCTGCGCACTAGCGGTTTGCACATGTGCCTGCCTTCCACACATGCGTTTTGCTCGCACACGCACCTTCTGTGCATGCGCCCAGACTCAAAAACATGCCTAAATAGGTGGGGCATAGAGCCAGGGCAGGGGGGCGGGTCCACCCACTATTTCTGCTACTGGTTCAGGTGAACTGATCTGAACCAGCTGAATACCCCCTCTGAACCACATGTTTGTAGTTCTGGTGCAGCTGACCACATGGAGTTGAGAGTGAGGGGGTATTTATACCTTCTCTTGGGCTTTGCACTTGAACTTCCTGTTCCTGTGCAAGAACATGTATCATATTGGCAGTTGTCAGACTCCCATGGGCCCATGTACAAATCCTAGGAGTTTGTCTGAGCTACCTTTGGTTGAAGTTTGGGCTGATACAACGAAGGGGCTTGTTGGGCAATTCCTATTGTGGCTGAGGGCTAACCCTATCTTTGTTCAGACCTTGCTGCAGGGAATTTGCTTATGAATAGAGCTATCTATCTCTTTATCTCTTAAGTGCTGACATCTGTTGGGGGCTACTAAGAAAGGTGGGGGCTGCTTTCCAAGAGCATGTTTCTCCATTTCTCATCCAAGGAAATATAATATTCATCCTTTTTAATATTTCTCAAAATATTTCATTCTTCTAGGAGACAGGTGGGTGATAACTTTCTACACTACTTTTATCCAGTGATTTGACTGGTGAGGTGTTTTCCTCAGGCGTCAGGCCGGATGGGCATCGCAAAACATCTTTTGGAAGAAGCCGGAGGCCAAACTGATGCCAAAGCATCCTCAGGAAAACCGGACAGACACACACACACACAAAGTGTTTTGCTTTAATATTCTTCATACAAAAAATCTTGGTCCCTCAGACCACAGACCTTGCAGGCAAAATCCATTGGAAAAGCGACTAGATTGAAATGCTGGGCCTGGGGTAGGTGGGTGGGTTTAATCAGTTCTAAGAGGCAGTGATTATTAAACCATCTAGGCCAGGAGCGTCAAACTCAAGGCCTGTGGGCTGTATCCAGCCTGCGGGATGCTTAAATCTGGCCCAAGGGGCCGGCCTGGAAATAGCCCGTAGTGCCTCTGGCAGCCAAAATAGGGCGTAGGAGGCCGCGCGTGGTCTTCTCGTGCCCCATTTTTGGCTTGGACAGCCTCCTGCAGCACTCTGTTGGCCAAAACGGGACACGGAGGGTTGCACACCCCTCCCCATGCCCCATTTTGGACGCAGGGTGCCAGAGGAGGCGTCCGTCCGTTCTCTCACCCCCCCACACACACACAGCCGGCCCGAGGAGGAGAACTACAATGCTAATCCAGCCCTCGAAGAAATCCAGTTTGACACCCCTGATTTAGGCCCTTAAACCGCCATCCAGGACAAGACAAACAGTCAGGTGTAAGGGACCTTATCCAAACTATTCAATAAAATCGCATCGCCCTTGGGACTACAGAGGTTGACTGTCAAATGCAGGGCCGCCTGGAAGTTTTTTGTACTAACATTTAAAAGTGGCCAAACCAGGTAGGAGCAGAGCACCAGCCCAAGCACGCACGCAGATACACACACACACACACACACACACACACACACAGTGCTTCTCCACTGAAAGTTCAACAATTATTACACTCCCGTGGAGTTCACCCTTCACTCATCCAGGATGCCTGCAGCCCAGGGGTGGGTTCTACTTACCTTTACTATGGGTTTGCAACGGGGCCGCGTGCATGCGTGCATGCGCTTCTGCATATGCGCAGAAGTGTCCTGATGACATCAGGGTCAGTGGACAGAGCCTCCCACCGGTTTTACTACCGGTTCTTGCGAACCGGTCTGAACCAGGGGCAACCCTCCACTGCTGCATCCCCGGGAGAAGCCAGTACAACCAGCCCAGCAGAGATTTTGCTGACCAAATGCATCACACTGACTATTGCAGATAAATATTGCTTTCAGGCTGGTTCAGGACGAGTGTGTACGTGTATGTGTGTGTGTGTGTGTGTGTGTGTGTTTTGCTTTCTCAGATGCAATTTAATGTTTTGAAGTCTCAAAGGTGCATTTTTTTTTCAAGAGGCAACTAGACTTCTACAACACAGTCCTTTCAACAGTTCCAAGAAAGCTCCACACCAGGTGTTGTGGCTCCGTTGCCTGAGCCTGGGCTATCGACAGATGCAGACTCTGAGAGTGAGGGGGAGGAGTTGGCAAGGCCTCCCTCTCCAGGACCCTCCTCTCTGGCAATGCCTCCGGAGGACACAGAAGGCCAAACGATAGGCTCAGAGCCAAGCACATCCCCGCAGCCACAGATGGACAGCAACGAGGAAGATAAGTGTTGCTGGACCCTCAACAGAGGTGCAGGGAGAAGCGTGCACAGCAGAGGGGAAGGCATGCCAGAGATTAGCTGAGTCACTGGACCACACCCCACAGGGTATAAATGTGGGTGTGGTGGCCGGTTCAGTTTGTGACAAGCAAAAACTGGAAATACTCCATGATCTCTGCGTTACTGGACTTTGCCTGCTTTATCGGACTGCATTTGGACTAATCCTTGTATTATTGACACTGCCTGTTTTATCGGAATGCTGCAGTCTAATCTTTGTTTTGTGTGAGTAAAGTCTGAATTGGCAGCTAGCCACTGGGTTGCTGCCAGCTTTATCATCAAAGAGTTTTGTCGTGTGGCTTATTAACTCCGGGCCGTCTGTGGGGGGGGTGTCCGTGGTACGGGGACAGAACATCAGGGGTGAAATCTACTTACCTTCCTTACCGGTTCAGAAGTGTGCACGCCGTGCACGTCACGTGCGCATGCAGACCTTCTGTGCATGCACAGAAGGTAAAAAACACATTACTTCCTGGTTAAAACCAGGAAGTAATGATACCCGGATGGGCGGATGGGCGGAGCTTTGCTCTGTCATCACTACCGGATCGCCGAACCAACAGCCAAGATCACTACCGGACCGGGCGATCCGGTCCGAGCCGGGAGCATTTCACCCCTGCTCCACACCCATTTGCACCACTCAGGTGACCCTGATGACACAGATAAACCTCCAGGTGACCTTAACGACTCACTGAAAGGATGCAAATGACCAGTTTTTCTGCAAGGAGTATAAATCCTTCCGTTCCCCACCATCCAGTCAGAGCTAAAGAAGCTTCTCGGATGAGAAGTGAAACGTCTTCAAAGAAAAACCAGAAAGTCCAGTTGCCTCCTGAAAAAGCATCTTTGGGACAACAATGAATCTGGATGACTGAGAATCTCCATACACATTTAACGTTTTGATGGTTGTCATTTCTGCCAGAGTTTTCCTCTGGGTCTCATTCCAAATCCACCCCTTGCACATGCTCCACGCGCATGCATGCGCGCCCCCCACATGCCCCCCGTGCATGCGCTGCAAAGACTCAAAGACCAGCTGGCCAGCGGGAGTCGTGCTCGCATGTGCAGCAGAGCTGAACTGGGGTGACGGCTCGCGTGCCATCAAAGAGGGCACTGTGTGCCATCTCTGGCACGCGTGCCATAGGTTCGTCATCACAGTCTCAGTTGCTCTTCTCGGAACTTTTTCCAAAGTCTCAACATCCTTTATGCTTATTCTTTCTGGAAGTTGGAAGAGTTTTAGCTTTAACCGGTGAGTTTCTTGCTTTCCAGTAAACTTTGCTGTATACATACTGCATAGTGGTACTGTACAAGAAAGTACATGTGATGGAGGGGGCCTCGATGGATCGTAACCTTATCTCTTTTACAATCTACTAGAACAAATGAGCCACGAGCAGTTTACACTAAACTGTTTTTATTTACATAAAAGAAAACAAGGTCTATTCAAAAAGAATATTAGATGTCATTCTCTTTCTTAAGTGTCTTGTCAGCTCTCTGGTGCAATCGGTCTATACGATTGGAGTTCGGGCTTTTCTTCCTCGGAAGGAAGAGGCTTTAGTGACTTCAGCTCTGCCTCTGATCCCGAAGCCCAGAGAGAGAAATCTGCTGGCAAGCATCTCCTTTTATACTGTCACAGTGGCAGTTAGGGGAGGGCATAGAAAAGCCCGGGAGATTCAAATCCAGGAGCTGTTCTCTGATTGGCTTATTTAATTGTCTAAGCCAAAGGCCATTAATAGGCACAGCAACTGTGAGGGAATTTTTCTCTCACAGTACAGTATTGTTCAGTACACATAGTGGTACCGTACAGAGCTCTCCTCTGGAGCTCTGACATGGGAATATATACCTGTCTCATCTGATGGGCAGCAGGTGAATTAACTATTACCCTCCAGAACTGTAGCCCCCATAGACTGTATCATCCAGCAGCTGAGCATTAATCAAGTGGGCTGATGGAATGAGAATTGATGCCCAACCATATCTGGAAGGACACAAGTGCTACAAAAGGGGTGCTCAGTGTTTCACACACAAACACGCACGCATGTACACACACACACACACAGCAGGGGTGGGTTCTACTTATCTTTACTACCGGTTTGCAATGTGATCGCATGCGCGCACTCGCTTCACTCGCATGCGCGCCTTGCTTCTGCGTATGCACAGAAGCTTCTGTGCGTGTGCAGATTGCCGATGACGACATCCGAGGCAGTGGGCAGGGCCTCCCGCCAGTTTTACTACCGGTTCTTGCGAACCGGTCCGAACCAGGGGCAACCCACCACTCACACACACACACACACAATGTAAATTGGAGTTTTGGGTCCTGGCTGCGACTTCTGAGACAAAGACAAGCGTGCTCAATCCAACAGATCTAGTCCTATGGTAAAGGGAAAAAAATTATTTAACTATTTGACAAACTTTCGAATAGGAAGTTTGAAGATGTATTTGGGAAAACGCAGCCATCGAGTAGATACTGTCAGAAGAAATTGCTCCAAGTTTAACATATTCAGCGGGGCTGATCAAGATTTGCCATAAAATCCAAACCTTTAAACAGTTGCCTTGGGAGTCACAGAAGTTTTCAATTATGTATAACTTCTGACCATTAATAATAGAACTTTTAAAGAGCACGCTATGAAAATCGTCTCCGATTCCTACTTAACTCTCGTTAGTTGAAAACAAAACCCCTAATATTGCAAGTTGACGATCTAATTTACATTCCCTGCCCAGTCTTATCTTTATTTTCTTGCCTTTCTAAATGCTGCCTGACCTCCCACACTAAAGTAAGAAAATAAATCTGTTTCCTTTTTAAGATGGAACTGGAGGGCCTCAAAAGAACATTAAATGTCCATCGTTGGAAAGCAACTAGGACATAGATTTGGGGGCTAAGTAACGGAGATAGAACAATGTCCTTAATTTGATTCCAAGATGAAGCAAAAAAAAAAAAGGTCAGGCTACATCTTACAAGTCTTGAGGGTGCTTTCAAAGAGCACATCCCTCTATGGCAAGAATGGCCATTCAATTTCTCTGCTGAGCTTTGGTAGTGCCGAGGACCCCAGCAAGAGCTGCCAGTTCTTGGACTGTCAGCTGCCAGCAGGGAAGAAATCAGAGACAGATTCATTGTTTCATTCATTGAGTCTGTCGTCTGCACCTCTATAACTGTCTGGTTTGGTTCTGCAACCCAACAAGACAGACACAGACTACTGAGGATCATTAGAACTGCAGAAAAAACAATGGCTACCAACCTGCCTTCCATTGAGGACCTGTATACTGCACAAGTCAAAAAGAGGGCTGTGAAAATATTTACAGACCCCTCGCATCCTGGACATAAACTGTTTCAACTCCTACCCGCAAAACGACGCTATAGAGCACTGCACCCCAGAACAACTAGACACAAGGACAGTTTTTTCCATCACTCTGCTAAACAACTAATTCCTTCAACACTGTCAAACTAGTTACTAAGTCTGCATTACTATTAATCGTCTCATCGTTCCTATCACCCATCTCCTCCCACTTATGATTGCATGACTGTAACCTTGTTGCTGGTATCCTTACGATTTATATTGACTGTTTCCTAATACGATTTGATTGCTTATTTGTTCCTTATGACTATCATTAAGTGTTGTACCTTATGATTCTTGATGGATGTATCTTTTCTGTTATGTACCACTGAGAGCATATGCACCAAGACAAATTCCTTGTGTCACACTTGGCCAATAAAGAATTCTATTCTATTCTATTCTATTTTGGCCCATAGCAGTGTGTTGATGCCCACTTGCAACTCTGTCATTGCAGTTCGAATCAGTCTTAATATCTTAAGACTTAATACCTCTCCAAAGGTATCCGTTACAATAAGATTGTGGGTCAGAAATGTCGTTGCTCTACTTCCGATCTCCCCCGTATTGCTACCTAACTTCTCCCACGCCTCCCTTAATATTTTTTTTTAAAAGCTGGGAAAAGAGCTAGAAATGGGGAGAAGAACAGAGTTCTTAAATGTTCTGTGCAGATAAGTCCAAGCAGCTTCCCCACGTAGGAACAAGTTGGCTAAAACAGCCTTTGATTTCTGCTCAGGTGCGCAGTGCGTTCTACTCCTGATATTATCACAAACCAGCAATGCTTTATCTAGTGAACTCCGTGTTTCCTTGTTTTTTTAAAATCAGAAACAGATCCCCTCCAGGTTTGCCAACAGTGCTTTTTGCCGTAATGCTATTTACAACAAAACTATAATGATATAAAATCGCAGGTTCCAAAATCTATTCTTTAGAAGAATAAACAAAAGGCCTGGAACAATCGAAGAAGAGAAGGCTGGAATGAAAACAAAGGAGAGCAGGGGAGTCAAACTCAAGGCCCGGGGGATGGATCCGGCCCACAGGGTGCATAGATCAGCCCCACGGGGCCGCACTGGAAAAAACGAAGGATTGGTCCGTGGTGCCTCTGACGGAGGGTTGCAGGAGGCTGTTGCAGCTGAAAATGGAGCTCGCGAGGGCTGCAGGTGGCCTTCCGGAGCTCCATTTTCACTGGCAGAGGGTTACAGGAGGCTGTCGCAGCCGAAAACAGAGGTCGGGAGCCAGGGGTGGGCTGCTATGGGTTCGCCCGGGTTCAGGAGAACCCATAGCTAACGTTATGGCCGGTTCGTAGAACCTTCAAATCCCACCCCTGGCTGGCCCCTCTCCCCTCTCCCCCTCCCCCCTTCCCCCCCTCCCAGGAGTCTCCACATGGCCCATTTTGGATGCGAGGTAAGTGCAGGGCCCACATGGAGGCTCGGGGAGGGGGAAAAACAGGCCTCCCGGAAGTTCCGGAAGGCCAGAAACGGGCCCATTTCTAGCCTCCAGAGGGACTCCGGAGCCCAGGGGAGGCAGTTTTCGCCCTCCCAGAGGCTCGATGAAAGCCTCCAGAGCCTGGGGAAGGTGAAAATGCCCCTTCCCCGCCGTGGTGCAGAAAGCCAACTAGGCCACACCCACCATAGCCATGCCCACCCAGCAACTGGTCAGAGAACCCGTTGCTAAAATTGTTGAAGCCCACCCCTGTCGGGAGCCCATTTTCACTGGCAGAGCGCTTGGGCCACCAGAGGTGCCCTGGCACGAGTGACGTCGAGCTGGTCACCCCCCCCCAAAGTCAAACACAACCCTAATGTGGCCCTCAATGAAATCGGGTTTGACACCTCTGAAGTAGAGTAATGCAGATAAGATGCACACCAGAGTCCACGGCTTGGTGGAAAGGACAGATGCATTAATTTCCACACTGACAAGAATGCGAGAGCAGCCTCTTTTCGAGCAACCAAGGGGGAGATGTACACTCTACATGGGAAAGGTGCCAAGATGCCGCGGCAGAAGCAAACTTTTCACGTTGCCTTCCCGGGTGGGCTTCTGCCCTTCGGAAGGCGCTTCTGCTTTGACCACCCAATTTTTTTCCTCATTCTATTGGTCCCTAAATTTGCTGAAAAACTCCTTGAGACTTGGACGGATCCTCTGAAAATATGCAAGGATTTTCACATGGATGAAAGCGATCAAAGGCACCACTGGGGGCAATATGTTAAAAATACTACGTCCTGCATCCTTCAATTATCTTTATGGCATCGGTTTTAAAAAAAGGACAACATAAAGCAAATTGTGTTATTACTTTTTTAGCTGTCCTGATAACAATCCACTAAATGCTAATGAAGGTTAACCCTCTCATACTTCTGCTACCACGAAGTAAACCAAACTACTTTTCATGCTGTTATCCTACAGAAGAATATAACTTTATTGTGGTCGTAGACCAGGAATAGACATCACTGTTTACAATATATTAAAAAATAGTACTGAGATTAATGGTGGATAATAACATCCCTGTTAAGAAAATAAAATAAAGTTAAAGGTTCCCCTCGCACATACATGCTAGTCGTTCCCGACTCTAGGGGGCAGTGCTCATCTCCATTTCAAAGCCAAAGAGCTAGCACTGTCCGGAGAGGTCTCCGTGGTCATGGGGCCGGCATGACTCAACGCCAAAGGCCCACGGAACGCTGTTACCTTCCCACCAAAGGTGGTCCCTATTTTTCTACTTGCATTTTTTACGTGCTTTCGAACTGCTAGGTTGGCAGAAGCTGGGACAAGTGACGGGAGCTCACCCCGTTACGCGACACTAGGGATTCGAACCACTGAACTGTCGACCTTTCGATCAACAAGCTCAGCATCTTAGCCATTGAGCCACCGTGTCCCTTTTAAGAAAATACATGTTCTCAAACAGTTAGGGTTACTCCCTAGTTCACGTATGTGAATAAATATAATTTTCCAAAAATTGTGAGAGATGTCTCCAAAAAATTGGCACAGATTGACAGCTATAATTTTGTATCCAATTTTTTTTTCCTTGTGGACATTGCAGCAACACAGAATTTTGCCACTGCACGCGTGGTAGCCGGGTTTGAGCTCTGGAGGAGAAAGCCTACATCAAAAATTTTCTGCCATCCCTGGCAAACTCTCTAATAAGGGGATCCTACAATTATTGACCAGAACAAATTGACTGAAATCAAGACTGAACCCAATCATTTCACTGAGGTTTCTCAGATGTGGAAGAGAAGGAACCATTTTCCATTTTCTATATGGAAACCCTCAATCGGACACTCTTGGCAAGAGACAAACTGTTTTTCTTTAAGAAGGAAACTCTCTCTCTCTCTCTCTCTCTCTCTCTCTCTCTCTGTGTGTGTGTGTGTGTGTGTGTGTGTGTGTGTCTGTGTGTCTCTCTCTCTCTGTCTCTCTCTCTCTGTGTCTGTCTCTCTGTCTCTCTGTCTCTCTCTGTCTCTGTCTGTCTGTCTGTCTGTCTTTCTCTTTCTCTCTGTCTCTCTCTCCCCCGTCTGTCTCTCTCTGTGTCTGTGTCTCTGTGTGTGTGTGTGTCTCTCTCTCTGTCTCTGTCTCTCTCTCTCTCTCTCTCTCTGTGTGTGTGTGTGTCTCTGTGTGTTGTCTCTCTCTGTCTCTCTCTCTGTGTGTCTGTCTCTCTGTCTCTCTGTCTCTCTCTGTCTCTGTCTGTCTGTCTGTCTGTCTTTCTCTTTCTCTCTGTCTCTCTCTCGTCTGTCTCTCTCTATGTCTGTGTCTCTGTTGTGTGTGCTGTCTCTGTCTCTGTCTCTCTCTGTGTGTGTGTGTGTGCTCTCTGTGTGTGTGTGTCTCTCTCTCTGTCTCTCTCTCTCTCTGTGTCTGTCTCTCTGTCTCTCTCTCTCTGTCTGTCTGTCTGTCTGTCGTCTGTCTGTCTGTCTGTCTGTCTCTTCTCTCTGTCTCTCTCTCCCCCGTCTGTCTCTCTCTGTCTGTGTCTCTCTCTCTGTGTGTGTGTCTCTCTCTGTCTCTCTCTCTCTGTCTGTCTCTCTGTCTCTCTGTCTCTCTCTGTCTCTGTCTATCTGTCTGTCTGTCTCTGTATCTCTCTCTCTCTGTCTCTCTCTGTCTCTGTCTCTCTCTTTCTCTTTCTCACTCTCTCTGTCTGTCTCTCTCTGTGTCTGTCTCTGTGTGTGTGTGTGTGTGTGTCTTTCTCTCTCTGTCTGTCTCTGTCTCTCTCTCTCTCTCTGTCTCTGTGTGTGTGTGTGTCTGTCTGTCTCTCTGTATCTCTCTCTGTCTCTCTGTCTCTCTCTCTCTCTGTGTGTGTGTGTGTGTGTGTGTCTGTCTCTCTGTGTGTGTCTCTCTCTGTCTGTCTCTCTCTTTCTCTTTCTCACTCTCCCCCCCCTGTCTGTCTCTCTCTGTGTCTGTCTCTCTCTGTGTGTGTGTGTGTGTGCTCTCTCTCTGTCTGTCTCTGTCTCTGTCTCTCTCTCTGTCTCTGTGTGTGTTGTGTGTGTCTTCTGTCTCTGTATCTCTGTCTCTCTCTGTCTCTGTCTCTCTGTGTGTGTGTGTGTGTGTCTGTCTGTCTCTCTGTGTGTGTCTCTGTCTGTCTGTTTGTCTCTCTGTCTCTGTGTTTCTGTGTGTGTGTGTGTGTGTGTGTCTGTCTCTCTCTGTCTCTGTCTCTCTTTCTCACTCTCTCTCTCTCTCCTCCCTCTGTCTCTGTCTGTCTGTCTGTCTCTCTCTGTCTCTCTCTGTCTCTCTCTCTGTGTGTGTGTGTCTCTGTCTGTCTGTCTGTCTGTCTCTCTGTCTCTCTCTGTCTCTCTCTGTCTCTGTCTCTCTTTCTCTCTCTCTCCCCCCCTCTGTCTCTGTCTGTCTGTCTGTCTCTCTCTCTCTGGCTCTCTCTCTGGCTCTCTCTCTGTCTCTCTCTGTCTCTGTCTCTCTCACTCCCTCTCTCCCCCCCTCTGTCTCTCTCTGTCTGTCTGTCTGTCTCTCTCTCTCTCTCTCTGTTTGTGTCTGTGTCTCTCTCTCTGTATCTCTCTCTCTCTTTTGGCTGAGTGACTCATTTTCAAGGAAATTTATCCACGTTTACGCTGCACATCTTGAGTAACATTAGCCAGCTTGGGGTGTTACATATTTAGGTACGATTACATCACCGGAACCTCAGCTTCCCAATGGGTGGCCCAAATTTAAGGACAATGCAGAAAATTCAGGCCCGTTTATTGCCGGCAGACGGGCTTTGATTCAGGGGGAGGGGTGCACAGGGGAGATAGAGGGAGAATGAATCCCCATTTGTTTGGAAGGGAAAGAAGAAAAAGAACGGAGGGCTTTGTGGTAGTTTTGCTCCTGGTCCACTTGAAAGGCTGGCGGGTGAGAACCTCCACCTCCACACAGACACACATACCCCTTGGGCAAGGAAATGTGTGGGCAGCTGGCAGCAGGCCAGCAATGCTGACATCCCAGCTACCCTCAAGGGCCTCCGGGTGCTGTGGGCGTGGGTCTAAAGAGCCCAGCAGGAGTGACCTGGAGGGAGGGCAGAAACGGGCAAGAGGAAGCCAGTGCAGAGATGAGCTTGCACCTGGAAGGAAGAGCAAAGGCACCAACTTCTCACCATGTCTCCTCGCACGGGGGGCCCCCTAAGAGCTACTGTCATTCTTGGGAGTGGAGAGAGGGAGACGTCAGTCCCTACTGGCTTTTGCTACTGAGAAATCCCTTCCCTTCTCCTTTTCTTCTTCTCAGGTTAAAAAGAAATAAAATAAAAAAAGAACACCCACAAAGACCTGGTATGCCCTTCACGAGCCTTTCAAGCACACCAGCAACCTGGGAAGGGAGTTGGATGATGGGAGCAGTAAACCTGAAGTCAATTCTGCCCGGCCATCCTGGCTTTCCCTTCCCCCGCTGGGCCATGAGATTGGGAAGGGACGGGTAAGGGCAGGGCAAGTCACGGAGATAGCTTTCCTCGCAGAAAGGGGGACGTTCTACAGATTGAGTCTGTCGTCTGCACCTCTGTAACTGTCTGGTTTGGTTCTGCAACCCAACAAGACAGACACAGACTTCAGAGGATAATTAGAACTGCAGAAAAAACAATGGCTACCAATCTGCCTTCCATTGAGGACCTGTATACTGCACGAGTCAAAAAGAGGGCTGTGAAAATATTTACAGACCCCTCGCATCTTGGACATAAACTGTTTCAACTCCTACCCTCAAAACGACGCTATAGAGCACTGCACACCAGAACAACTAAACACAAGAACAGTTTTTCCTGAATGCCATCACTCTGCTAAACAAATAATTCCCTCAACACTGTCAAACTATTCACTAAGGCTGCATTACTATTACTATTAGTCTTCTCATCATTCCTATCACCCATCTCCTCCCACTTATGACTGTATGACTGTAACCTTGTTGCTGGTATTCTTAAGATTTATATTGACTGTTTCCCTATGACTATCATTAAGTGTTGTACCTTATGATTCTTGATGAATGTATCTTTTCTTTTATGTACACCAAGAGCATATGCACCAAAGACAAATTCCTTGTGTGTCTAATCACACTTGGCCAATGAAGAATTCTATTCTGTTCTGTTCTGTTCTGTTCTGTTCGTTCCATTCTGTTCCGTTCCGTTCCGTTCCGTTCTATTCAGAGGCTAGTTGCGACAGAGATAGGGAAAATCACTCCTGGCTTTTCCCAGAGGAGATTAGTCTGAGTCTTCTCAGAGGTCGCATCTCAGACTCTCCTCCATAAGGCTGTTGTGATGACTAGGCTTACTGAGTCATTACAAGACACAATTAGTCCCAACTGAGAAACAGAGGCACTTGGGCCTTTTTGCAGGAAAGCAACATTGCTAACTCTGTTTCCAGTCGTCATCTCTTGTTTGTTTCTGAACTTCGTGGGGCTTTGCCAAGTAAGGCCTTTGGCAAGGTGTCAAAGAAGATAAAGGTTGGTGATTATCCTGAAGGACTTCTTCCAAAGGACTTGTTTTGCAACTAATTGGGACTCAGCTGGGAATGAATGTAATTCTCAGCTGTTACAATAAAATACAATCAAATAGGTTTGTTTGGGACTAATTGTGTCTTGTAATGACTCAATAAGCCTAGGTCACAACACACAGCTTCCCCTGCCTTTCCCCCAGGAGGGGCTTAGATGAAGGCCATGTCCTGCGAATGCCCAGGCCAAAGCCCATCAGCCCTGCAGCTCTGGAGGTCTCAGGTAGAAGGGCCAGAGATGGGCTTCCTTGTGCACCACCTGGTCTTACTGAGGAAAACCTCTGCCTTTGTATGTGCATACTTCTTTAAAAAGTTTTCCACAGCAATTGCAGAACCTCTAAGCATAATTTTTGAAAAATCTTTCAGTACCAGCACCTTGCCCTACCAATGGTCACAAGCCAGGGTCATCCCTATCTTCAAAAAGGGAGACCCTAGCCTAGTTGAAAATTACAGACCAATTTCTTTATGTTGCATCACCTGCAAAGTCATGGAATCAATCATTAACCAATCTATTACCCTACACCTAGAGACAAACAACCTACTTTCTAATAAACAATTCAGTTTCGGGGGAAAATTATCCTGTAATCTACAACTACTACATTGCAAAAACATATGGACTACACATCTCGATCAGGGCAAAGCAATAGACCCAGTTTACATAGACTTCTGTAAAGCTTTTGATTCAGTGGTACACGACAAATTACTTCTAAAACTAAAATCCTATGGCATTTCTGGACTCCTACATAAATGGATAGCTGCCTTCCTGTCAAACAGACAACAAGTGGTCAAAATAGGAAGTGCTCTATCAAATCTTGTACATGTTAATAGCGGGGTTCCCCAAGGCAGTATCTTGGTCCAACACTCTTCATACTTTACATAAATGACCTTTGTGATCATATTAAAAGCAACTGTGTCCTCTTTGCTGATGATGTTAAACTATTCAACACCACCAACAATGCAACTACCCTTCAAAAAGACCTTGACTATGTGTCAGTTTGGTCTAACAAGTGGCAACTCCAAATATCAACCAACAAATGCTCTGTCTTGCACATTGGCAAAAAAAATCAAAACATAAAATACAAATTAGATGGACATGACCTTGTAGATGACCCTCACTCTGTCAAGGACCTTGGAGTACTCATTTCTAATTATCTAAGTGCCCGAGCCCACTGTAACAACATTGCCAAAAAGGCATTAAGAGTTGTTAACCTAATCTTGCGTAGTTTCTTCTCTGGTAATGTTGTACTACTAACTAGAGCATACAAAACACTTGCTAGACCAATTCTTGAATACAGCTCATCTGTCTGGAACCCGCACTGCATATCGGACATAAATACAATCGAGAGAGTCCAGAGATATTTCACGAGAAGAGTCCTCCATTCCTCTAACCGCAATAAAATACCTTATGCCACCAGACTTCTAATTTTGGGCTTAGACAACTTAGAACTACACCGACTTCAGTCTGACCTAAGCATAGTACATAAAATTATCTGCCACAATGTACTTCCTGTCAATGACTACTTCAGCTTCAACCACAACAATACATGAGCAAGTAATAGATACAAACTCAAGATAAACCGTTCCAAACTCGATTGCAGAAAATATGACTTCAGTCACAGAGTGGTCAATGCCTGGAATGCACTACCTGACTCTGTGGTTTCTTCCCCAAACTTTAACCTTAAACTGTCTACTGTTGACCTCACCCCATTCCTAAGAGGTCTATAAGGGGCATGCATAAGTGCACCAGCGTGCCTACTGTCCCTGTCCTAATATTCCTTTTTACTTACTCTTTGGCTGCTGCAAACCAGGATGGTCACAGCCCTGACAGCATCCCCATTCTGCCAAGGGGCTTTTGAGTAAGCCATGTTGGCCACCAAGCCAGACATTGCTTTGAAACAGCGTCTTATAATGAACAGGCAGCGATTATTAACTATCCTCAACATTGCCTCTATAGTAAGACAATTAAAGTTGAATTAGTGTGTAACCTACTGTGACATTTATTATTATATAAGTTGATTCCAGTAATCAGATGTTGACTTTCTAGAATATATTTCCCAAATATTATACTAAATGTGAGATCATATATAACACTTACCTTGTCAAAATGTTGTTTGGTGTAAATTAAATTATTGACAGCAATATAATTTTCTGCACACTTTATTATTTTGATACATTTATTGTCAGCAGACAATGGCTTATCACCAGATTTGGAATTCAGAGATGGGGGTGGGAAAATTCAGTTTAATGTTTATTCTCCATACTTTCTTCAGTAATACTTCTGCTAAGATAAATGTGTTAAGAGTTGGGGTGGTTATTGCATTAGAATTCCATTTGGACATTTATGGCCCCTAAATTAGGCTTCCAGATATGGCCTGGCCTTGTAGATACAGATACAGATTAACAGAGTTGGAAGGGACCTTGTAGGTCATCTAGTCCAACCCCCTACCCAAGCGGAGACACTACACCCTTTCTGACAAATGGCAGTCCAATCTCTTCTTGAAAGCCTCCAGTGATGAAGCTCCCACAACTTCTGAAGGCAGCTTCTGTTCCATTGGTTGATTATTCTGTCAGAAAGTTCCTCCTTATTTCCAGGTTGAATCTCTTCTTGATCAGTTTCCAGCCATTATTCCTTGTCTGGCCCTCAGGTGCTTTGGAAAAGAGCTTGACCCCCTCCGCTCTGTGTGAGCCCCTCAAATATTGCTATCATATCTCCCCTGGTCTTTCTCTTCACTAGACTAGCCCTGCTCAGTTCCTGCAACCGTTCTTCGTATGTCCCCTAACCATCTTGGTTGCTCTTCTCTGCACTTTTTCTAAAATCTCAACATTCTTTTTATAGTGTGGTGACCAAAATTAGGTGTGGTCTTACTAGGGCTTTATAGAATGGTATTAGCACCTCCCTTGATCTTGATTGTATCCCTCTGTTAATGCAATTTAGGATTGCATTGGCTTTTTTGGCTGCCGCTGCACATATTTAGCTGGTTGTCCACTAAGACTCCAAGATCCCTCTCACAGTTACTGATATTAAGCCTGGTTTCACCCAGTTTATATTTGTATTTTTGGTTTTTTTTACCTAAGTGTAAGACTTTACTTTTCTCTACATTGAATTTCATTTTGTTAGATAGGACCCAGTGTTCAAGTCTATTCCCTCATCTAAGTCGTTTATGAAGATATTAAACTGATTGTTCAGTTTGATTCTACAGTTCCATTGGCTGCAACCAAATCTTCAATAGATTTTTCCAGGAAACTGCAGCTGCATTTCGAAACCTTGTAGGGATTCTTATGGTTTGAAGAGCTCGAGAAGAATGCCTTGATAGCCATCAATGGGATTCTTAAACTCTGTTCTACAGGAGTCTGTTGGGTTTATATTTGTCAGCCAAGACATGTTCACAACCACCCCTGTGTCAATGAGGACCCGGTTTGTGGGGGCAATAAGCTGACTTTGTATAAAATATACAAAAGTATGAAGGCTATTGCTTAACGCATTGTAAGCTGCCCTGAGTCTCCGGAGAAGGGCGGCATATAAGAATAAATAAATAAATAAATAAAATTTTTAAAAAAATCACTGGAGAGGATTCTGAAGCCTCTAAGAGAGGCTCCGTCCCAAAGAAGAGGCTCCAGTAGCATCGGACCAAACCCCAAGTCCTAAAAGCCCCAGAGAAGGCAAGCAATGAGCTCCACTTTTCCAGCTCCATCTGTTCCTGCAGATGCCCATGTTTAAAACTTCCACTCATGAGGAAATAGCCAGGTGTGTGTGGGGTACGGTGCAGGGATGGGTTCTAAATTTTTTTACTACCGGTTCTGTGGCCGTGGCTTATTTTGTGGGTGTGGCTTGGTCATGTGACAGTGGGAGTGGCTTCATGGTCATGTGACTGGGTGGGCATGGCCAACTCAATGTCACTCACGTCAAGGGGTCCCTCACCTGGCCCCTCCCCTCCCAGCCATTCCTTGTCACACACAGCCTCAATGTATCTATAGTTCTGTAAAAATGTCGTTCACCTTTTTTTCAACTTTATTATCTACATACTATAGATGTACTTTCATGGACCACTGAAAGGAGGAAATGGCTCACATGCTTTGCCCAAGAGTGTGATAGGCAACAGGCTTTTAAGGGGCTGCCAGAAAGAATGTATAGGCTGTTATGTCCTTATATGGGCACCCGCCGGGGATTGGCTAATCCTCCGGCGGGAGATTCAAATAACTGTCAGTGGGCGGCTGAGTCTGCCGGAGCGTATAAAAGGAGCTCCGGCAGCCCAGCCGCTCGTCTTTTTCCTGTGCTTGAATAAAGTACTGAACTGGACCAGAGCTGGTCGCGTCTTGCTTTCCCTGCGCCGATCCAACACTGGCGACGAAGGAACTGAACCAAGCGACGAACCTCGTGGCACAAGCCAATCTCAGAGAGAGAGTCACTGAGAACTGAGTCACTTTGTAGGGATTTCCAGAGGCATGGCATCAGCTGAAGTCACTTTGCCAGCCCTTGCTCCTTTCCGCCCAGGGAAGGACAAGTGGAAATCCTACGTGGTCAAATTTCGGCAATACCTGAGAGGAAACAACATCAGGGATGCCGATGATGACCGGAAAAAGGGCATCTTCTTGGCTAACTGTGGATCCGAAGTCCTCGATATGGCAATCGATCTCGTCGCACCACGAGACATCGAAGAAGTGCCATGGACGGACCTGCTACAGATCCTGGAAGAACACTATGCCCCAACCGGAACACCAGTGGCAAACCGTTTCACCTTCCATCAGAGGGATCAAAAGGAAGGTGAGACCGTCAAAGAATTCGTGGCTGCCCTGCGCCAAATCGCAGCCAGCTGTGAGTTCGATCATGTGGACAACGCCATCGCTGACCGCGTGGTTTTCAGCATGAGGGACAGAGGCCTGCAAAAGAAATTCCTGAGCAGGAAGAAACTCGTGCTCAAGGATGTGGTGGAGGAAGCCACCGCATCCGAAATCTCAGAGAGAGCGGCTGCCGCAGTAAGCAGAGCAAAGGGAATCCACAAGATTCGCTCCACAACGCAATCATCAACTGAGGATTCCACAGCGGGATCAGAGTCGGAGGAGGAATCCACCGTACACAAGGTATCCAGACCCCCAAGGCGGGAAACCGCCCAAAAATGTTACAAGGGGGAGCGCTGTGCCAGCTGCAGAGGGGACCACGCCAGAGCCAGCTGCAAATGGAGAGACGCAACCTGCCGGCGTTGCAACAGGAGAGGGCACATTGCAGAGGCGTGCAGAGCTGAGGAACCAGCCCCAGAGCCCTCCAGCCACCGCCCTCGCGAAAACCGGGAGGACAACGTGA
The DNA here is from genome assembly GCF_029531705.1 of Pantherophis guttatus. Next base: position 5,188,031 of record NW_026844056.1, on the reverse strand, counting down.
GGGCATCCAAACGATCCTCCTACCAATCCAGACGGGGTGAGAGCGACGGGAACCGGAGGAGAGCAGTACACCAAACCACAATACACCTCTCCGACGACGCCGACACCGCCACCAAGTGCCACGCGACCGTGCTGCTCGAAGGGACCCCATGCTCCATGGAAGTAGACTCTGGCTCCATCTACTCAATCATGGATTGGAAAAACTTAAAACGCATCAAGCCAGACGTCCGCAAGAGAGACCTGAGACCCCTGCGCTCCAGGCTGGTGGATTTCGGAGGAAACCACATCGGAGTCCTGGGAAGAGCATCGCTCCGCGTGTCTTACCAAGAATTCCAAGGCAACCTCCCCATCACCATCGTCGAGCACGACCGCCCAACCCTGCTAGGCATGGAGTGGTTCAAGCCACTAGGGCTCGGAATAGTAGGGGTTAACCAAATTCGTCAGGACGAACTCGACACCCTCCTCGAAGAGTTCCAGGAAGTCTTCGACGGTAAGCTGGGGAAATTTGTGGGGAAGCCCATTTCCTTTAATCTTGATAAGACAATTACCCCCATTAGGCTTAAGCCCCGCAGAGTTCCGTTTGCCCTGAGGCCCAAAGTAGATGCTCAGCTAGATAAGCTGATAGCCCAGGGCGTGTTGGAACCAATCGATCATGCAGCATGGGAGACACCCATTGTGACCCCCATGAAGCATGATGGATCTGGGCGCATCTGCGCCGACTATAAATGTTCTATTAATAAGGCCCTGTCGCAGAGCGCATACCCAGTCCCAGTGGTGCAACATCTGCTGCATTCACTTGGAAGTGGGACAATATTTGCAAAACTGGACCTGGCCCAGGCTTACCAGCAATTGCCAGTGGATGAAAAAACTGCGGAGGCGCAAACGATTGTCACCCATAGGGGCGCATTTAAGTGCAACCGCCTCCAATTCGGAGTCAGCGCAGCCCCAGGCATTTTTCAATCAATGATGGAACGCCTTCTCCAAGGCATTCCAGGGGTGGTGCCGTACTTTGATGATGTGTTGATCTCCGGGCACTCAAAAACCCAGCTGCTTGAGCGACTTAAACAAGTTTTGCAGCGCTTCAAGGAGAAGGGTTTGAGAGTAAGGAGGGACAAATGCATCATTGGAGTCCAGGAGGTCGAGTTCCTGGGCTATCTCATAGATGGCACCGGCATCCACCCCACCAAAGCTAAAGTCAGGGCAATCCACGAAGCTCCAGCCCCCAAAAACAAAGCCGAGCTTCAGGCATTTTTGGGATTGCTAAATTTTTATGCGGTGTTCCTTAAACAGAAGGCAACAGCCGCTGAGCCACTCCATCGATTACTGGGGAAAGCGGTCCCGTGGAGATGGGGAACAGAGGAAGAAAACGCCTTCAAAACCATCAAGGGGCTCCTATCCTCCGACAGCGTGCTGATCCAGTACCACGAGACGCTTCCTCTGCTGCTGACCTGCGACGCTTCACCATATGGGATTGGCGCAGTCCTCAGCCACCAGCTCCCCAACGGATCAGAGGCACCCATCGCCTACTTCTCTAAAACGATGTCCAGCACCGAGAGGAATTACAGCCAGCTGGACAAGGAAGCCTTGGCCATTGTGGCTGGAGTCAGACGTTTTCATGAGTACCTATATGGCCAGAACTTCACGGTCATCACGGACCATAAGCCACTCTTGGGACTATTAGCGGGTGACAAACCCACACCCGGCTACATGTCGCCCAGGATGACACGCTGGGCCACCTTCCTTGCCGGGTATTCATACAAACTCATTCATAAGCCCGGCAAAACCATCGGGAACGCAGATGCCCTGAGTAGGTGCCCATCCAAAGAGCCAGTAGAAGACCCCGCACCCACCATAAGCCTCCTCCACATCGACGCCGACAGAGACTGCCCAGTGACGTCAGCGGATGTGGCCACCCATACCCAGAGGGACCCCATACTCAGGCAAGTGAGATCCTGGGTCCTGCGAGGCTGGCCAGCAGAAAAACCGGCAGAAAAGTTCAGCCCTTTCGCACGGAAGCAACAGGAGCTGTCCACCATGAAAGGCTGTATCCTATGGGGAGACCGGGTGCTGATTCCCAGCGCTTTACAGAAGAAGACGCTCGAGACGCTCCACAACGGACACCCGGGCATCGTAAGGATGAAAGGACTGGCACGGAGTTACGTCTGGTGGCCATCCCTGGACAAGGACATTGAAGAGTGGGTCGCCAGATGTGACCCGTGCCAAGAGGTACGTCCCGCCCCCGCCCAGGCCCCAGTGTCAGAGTGGGAGATGCCCAGCAGCCCATGGGCACGGATCCATATTGACTTCGCGGGTCCAATGCAGGGGCACTACCTCTTAATCGTTGTGGACGCTTTCTCCAAGTGGCTAGAGGTCATCCCCATGGCATCTACCACTTCCGAAGCCACCATCAGGGCACTCAGGCGCCTATTCGCAACACACGGGCTGCCGGATGTCCTAGTCTCTGACAATGGCCCACAGTTAACATCCAAGGCCATGGAAGAGTTCCTGGCGGGACAGGGCATCCGCCACGCCCTCACCGCATTTTACAGGCCAGCCGGAAACGGTCAAGCGGAACGCATGGTGAGACTCACCAAGGAGACGCTCACCAAGATGGGTCCGGGCGACTGGCAAGAGAGGATCGACAACTTCCTCCTTACACAACACATCACCCCGCATGCCACCACCAAGAAGAGCCCAGCTGAGCTACTGATGGGCAGACGCCTGAGGTCACCCCTGGACCGGCTGCACCCCCAGTATAACCCTGAAGTGACAGCAACGGCCAGCCGGCCGCTCCGCGCATTCGCCATAGGAGACCCGGTGTTTGCGCTTAACTTCAACGGCTCTCCGAAGTGGCTAAAGGGGAGAATAGAAAGCACAACCGGCCCGAAGTCCTACCGAGTCGAGCTGGAAGATGGACAGGTCTGTAGACGGCACATCGACCAGCTTCGGAAAAGGTGGAGGGGATCGGAAGGAAACCAGCCTGACGAGGTAGACCTACAACACCCCGACGAGGTAGGCCTGCAACACCCCGGCAGAGCAGACCTACAGCACCCCGGCGAGGTAGGCCTACAACACCCCGACGAGGCAGGCCTACCACACCCAGGCGAGGCAGGCCACCGACACCCCGACGAGGCCGGCCAAGCACATTCCCATGCACTCACCCATCGGCGATCCAGAGCGGTAGACCGGGACCTGTCACAAGAGGGATGGCATCCCCAACCCGGCAAGGTGGGCATCCGCCACTCCATGGAGAGGGACCGCCACAGCAGTCCAGGGGTAGACCGGGATCCACCCAGGGAGGGAGGATCGCACCCCTCCAGCGACGAGGACCAACAACGGCCCTGCCCGGGAGACCAACGCTCCAGGCAAGTAGACCGGGGACAACCACACGGGGGAGGCGCACAACACGCAACCCAAGCAGGCCAGCGACCGACCGGCAGGGGAGACCCCAACCAGCACCCAGACCAGGTCGACCAACACCAACCCTGCAAGGTCGACCAGCACCACCCCAGCAAGGAAGGCGCACACCACCCAGACCAGGTCGAACAGCACCACCCCAGCGAGGTCGGCCAGCACCAACCCTGCGAAGCCAACCAGCTCCAACTCAGCCGCGGAGATGAACACCACCCCGGCGAGGTTGACCACACGGGACAGCGACAGCGACGGGAGCCACGGAAGCCCAACGAGACACCAACGGACTTACCGGGTTTCGGACGGCACCCACCGGACAGCAGCGATGTCCCGCAGCGAGGTTCCAGATTCTCCAGGCGAGGGAAGGACCAGCGACTCCAGCGCGAACTTCCAGATGTTGCGGCCGGAGGTGCTGGGACGGATCCCGCACATCCGACAGCCGGAGCCCCGGCCACCCCCACCGGGGAGCCGGGAAGGACAGGAGCTTCGCCTGCACAGGCCGGCGGCGAAGCTCAGACTGAACTGCGCAGGTCATCTCGGGCAAGCAAGCGTCCCGCCTACTTGCGTGACTTCGTAACGTATATTAACTGTGATGGACATTTTTCAGACTAAGGGGGGAGGAGTGTTATGTCCTTATATGGGCACCCGCCGGGGATTGGCTAATCCTCCGGCGGGAGATTCAAATAACTGTCAGTGGGCGGCTGAGTCTGCCGGAGCGTATAAAAGGAGCTCCGGCAGCCCAGCCGCTCGTCTTTTTCCTGTGCTTGAATAAAGTACTGAACTGGACCAGAGCTGGTCGTGTCTTGCTTTCCCTGCGCCGATCCAACATAGGCAATGTATTTTCAAAAGCAGCAGAAGGCAAAACAAGGAGCAATGGATGGAAACTGAACAAAGAGAGAAATTAATTTTTCTCCTAAAACTAAGGAGAAACTTCCTGACAGTGAGAACCAATATAGGTGCAGAAATATTTCAGTCATAATTTCACATATAAAATAGCCATTCGTGCATATTGTTCAAAACAGTAATTAGTATTACGGCTGATGTTTGACAGCAAGCGTAAAAGTCAAAGATCACAAGACTGCTTCTTTCTCTGTATGTATACAAAACATCACATACCAGGAATAGCATATTAAGATGGACTTATGCAACTTGATGTACAAAATAAACACACACATATTTATGCCCTGGACTATAGACATTGAATGCATGTAAATCCCTGAAAAGTATGTGGTAGCCCTGGGCAAAAGAAAGGCAGTAAAATCATTCTAGGTGTAGGGACAGTGTAAAATATTAACACATGATAAATAATGGAACAATTAAAAATAATAGCACAGAGTTTTCTCTCTGTGTCTCCCCTCCTTCCTCTTTCTTTCTCTCTCTCTTTTTCTCTCTTTCTCTGTCTTTTTGGGGGGAGGGTGTTTGCGGCTATGACAACTACTTTCAAAATTGTTACTGGATATTTCCTGTTACATGAAACTGCTAAAAGGCTTTTGCAGTCATATAATGCAACAAAACATTTTTTTAATGGTAAAAGTAAACTGACATATGAAGCTACTTCTAAATAACTATGTAAGAGAGGAATAAATCTTTTTCTGAAAATTACTGGCGCAAATACACAAAATTAGAGCTGTAATGTGTGGTAATATTATTTATAATAGAATTTTGGTGGAGGAAATAGAGTAGCAAGGAGATTGACACATTGAGAACTACATGAAAGGAACACGAAAGTGATAAAGTCACTGTATATGAGTTGGGTAGCTATATAAATTTGTTTAATAAATACAGTGGGAAAGGTCTTTGGGGATTCCAGAATTTACATGACACTAATTGGATTTTTTTTTTGAAAAAAGTTTTTTATTATTTTTTTAAAAACATAAACATAAAACACATCTTTTCCAAAATGAAGCATTGATCTGGTCACAGATTCATACAGATCACTAACAAATCTTAATTTTCAATTAACACAACTTAATATTTTACTCAGTTATTTCCCTCAATTCTATCTATTTAACTATGCCATTATCCCAAAAACCCGTTACTTAAATCTTAAAACCTAACCAAATATCATTCCATTTTTCTCTTTACTTAGATGGATATATTTTAAAAATATAAATCATTACAGTTATTATAAGCATTCAAAACATATTTAACTCCAACACAATCATTTTATTTTTTCTATTAAACTCAACATTATCATCTTTATTTCTCTTATTAAACCCAACTTAATTGGATTTTTGATCTCCCTTTTATTTTGAGACATAATGGACTAGTTTTACACTGTAACTAAATTACACAAGAGAATGTAGTATATGTACCAAAAATAATTCAAAAACAATTTAATCTGATACATTGGGTTAAGTGATGTAGGGCTTGATCTAATTTCAGGCAAGTTCAAGCCTCTGTTAAGAGATACCTGCATTCTCTCTCTCTCTCTCTCTCCCTTCCTTTTTCTTTTTCTTTCTCTTTCTTCCTCTCTTTCTTTGTCTCTTTCTTTCTTCTCTTTCTCTCTCTTTCTTTCTTTCTCCCTCCCTTTCTCCTTCCTTCCTTCCTGTGAAGAACCCCAGAAGATCTTTGGTAGGAGGAAGAAAAACCAGATGTTTTGAAACTCAGAACATGCCCATTGATCATCTGGCATTCTTAGAGCTCCACTATTGATTAGCTTAGCCTGAGCAAGGATAGCTAGTGCAGGCACTTACAATAAGCTCTCAACTCAAGCTCAGTGCACCTGGGGATCTCCCTAAACAATGATGATTTCTTTGTTTCTTTCTCCCTTGAAGCCCTCCCCCCCCCGCAGCCCATTTTTGCTTCCAGGGGGCTGCAAGGAGTCTTGCTAGGCACCCCCCATGTCCCATTTTGGCCTTAGCAAGCCTCCCTGCAGCCCCTGGGAGCCAAAACGGGGTGTGGGGGGGGGACTCCTGTAAGGGGCGTGGCAGGTAAGGTCATGAGCCTGGTGGGGGTGGTGCAGCATGCTCTGGGGAGGGGGTAGTACGACTTACCTGTAGGCAGGAGGCGGTAGCTCAGTTAGGGCGCAGGGCAAGCACCACGTGGGAAGGCAGCTTAGGCAGGCAAGCCACCCGGGTGGTAAGGAGGAAAAGGAAGTGACTGGGTGGGGTGGAGACCGGTTCAGGGGCATGGCCAGCCAGCAATTAATACCGGTTCTGCGACCCTTTCCAATTTATCGCTACCGGTCCTCCCGAACCGGTGCGAACCGGTAGCAACCCACCACTGATGGGGTGGGGTTTGAGGATCTGCCTAGGAGGAAGGGAATGGCTCACCAGGAGATATAAAACTCTTGGAACAAGTGATGGGCTATTGTTCCTAGGGGTAATGGAATGTCGGAATGCCCAGAGGTGGGATTCAGCTGGTTCGCATCAGTTCGGGTGAACCAGATGTTAATTTTAATCTGGTTTGCTGAACCGGTTGTTCCAAGGACTGGCTGACCCTGCCCACCCACCCCACCCCTCCCAGGAGTCTCCACACAGCCTGTTTTGGATGCCAGGTAAGTGCAGGGCGCGTGCCGAGGCTCTGGGAGGGCGAAAAATGGGCCTACCGGAAGTCTGGAAACAGGCCTGTTTCTGGCCTCCAGAGGGCCTCCAGTGCCCAGGGGAGGCCGTTTTCGCCTTCCCGGAGGCTTGAGAAAAGCCTCCGGAGCCTGGGGAGGGCAAAAAAACGGGCCTACCGGAAGTACCGGAAGTCCGGAAATGGGCCCATTTCTGGCCTCCAGAGGGCATGCGAAGCGAACCGGTTGTTACAACTGGTGAATCCCACCATTGGGAATGCCCATAGAAGCTCTGCTGGGTAAAAACGACTGAATGACCTAAATCTAATTTACTGGAAGGCTGCATTAGAACCTTGCAAGTCTGAAAGTACAGTGTTCTCTCTGCCGCTTTTCCCTGCTTGATCAATCAGGGTTGATCCTTGCTACATTTCTGTCTCTGACCACTAAGCCCCCTCAGGACAGGGGTGAAATACTCCCAGTTCGGACCGGATCACCCAATCCGGTAGCAATGGCAGCGGGTGATTTGGAGAACTGGTAGCAAAAATCCCTGCCCCACCCCCATGCCCAGCTAAGCCGCGCAATCATCAGAGGCTTTTTTAAAAGCATTTTTAAAAGCATTTTTTCTACAACCTCTTCGGCCGAAAAAATGCTTTTAAAAGTAAAAAAAAAAAAAGCCTCTGATGACCGTGCGGCTCAACTGGGATCGTCAGAGGCTTTTAAAAGCATTTTTTTGTACAACCTCTTTGGCTGAAGAGGTTGTAGAAAAAATGGTTTTAAAAGTAACAAAAAAAAAAAGTTGGCCACGCCCACCCAGTCACGTTACCCCCACC